>VDFB02047230.1:596731686-596774971 GCA_007258455.2 Sequoia sempervirens | reverse complement strand
CATCCTTCGCTAGGAGTCATACTGACAACAAACTACACCGTCGGTGAGACAAACCTCCATCGCTAACACTTCATACCAAATTCTTCATGTTACTCCGATGACTCCAAGTGTATACTTATCAGTGAGACATATCACATCGCTAAGACTTCATACCGAAATCAAACCTGTCAGCCAAGAGTCTCCCCAATAACTGTAGTCACCACAAGTCTCCCTGACAATCACTATGAACCACAGTTGGCGAGAGTTCTTACCGGGCGGAGAGAGATCACAATGACAAGAAATGTCATAGCAACAACTCGAGTCGGTAAGACAACAACAAGGTCTCAGTGACTTGAGTATTCCACAAGGTTGCACAACTGCTAGTTAGCCAGACAATAAGGATGACACACTAACTTTTCTCTTTCAGAGGTTTTAGCCTGTGAGATTGAGGCACACTATTCCAACAAACTCCCACTTGACGAAGATCACATAGGTACCTCCAGAGCACAAAAAAACTACTGAAATTCATGGGCACTGAGGCCTATCGAACTGGTACACCACCTGAACTTGTCTGTGCTCACTAGCTTCGTCAATGCATCTGCAACATTCTCTAGAGTATCCACTTTTTCTAAAGAGACCTTTCTATCCTCCACCATATCTTGTACAAAATGATACTGCACATCAAAGGCTCTTGTCCCCGTACAGTAGATTCTTCAGCCAAACAAATAGCACTCCACTATCACAATAAATTGTTATTTTCCTACATCAAAACCAGTTAGAACACGACGCTTTAGCCAAATTCGTTTTACGCTGTACGTGTTGCTGCCATGTATTCCCTCGGCCTCAGGAATGGACACAAAGTGACCTGTAGTCATTGCTTACTCATCCAACTCACTGCACCACCATTCAACATGAAAATATATCCACTGGTGGATCTTCTGCTATCAATGTCCCCTACCCAATCAGAATCCACATAGCCTTGAATGCTTAGAGTCCTCTATGATTCAACCAAATTTCCATGGTAACACAATGCATATTCTGAAGTGCCCTTCAAATATTTGAATACTTTTTCACAGCATCCCAATGTGTCCTTCCAAGATTAGCCATAAACCGACTAAGTACTCCCACTTCTTGGGCAATGTTGGGCCTTGTATAGACCATTTCATACATTAGACTACCAACTGCAGTAGCATAAGGTACATTGGTCATGCCCTCCATCTCAGTAGGAGATTTTGGACAGTCTTCAACAGATAGCTTTGTTCCTTGCAAAACTAGAACAACTAGCTACTTACAATCATTCATGCAAAACCTCTCTAGAACAAAGCCTTTGATATAATTTTACTCGATCGAAATGTAAAGTTTTCTACTATTCCTATCCTAGTTATTTCCATTCAGAATATACCTCGGCTGCACTCCAAGATCTTCATTTCAACTTTGCGCATAAGACTCCTAAGATCGTAAATCATTAACTTACTATTTCCATTAACAACATATCATCAACATAGAGAGCAATAATAAGAACTCGATCACTTTCAGCTTTGTAATACACACAATGATCAAATTTTGATCTTACAAATCCCAATGACAAAACAAAAGTGTCAAAATTCTGGGACCACATTCTAGGAGACTACTGTAATCCATATAGAGATTTTTTCAACTTGCAAACCAATTTTTCTTTACCTTTCTCCACAAAGTGCTCAAGTTGGGACATATAAATCTCTTCTTCAAGATTACCATGAAGAAATGTTGTCTTCACATCCATCTATTCAACCTCTAAGTCATACATTACTGCAAGTGACAAGAGAAATATGATAGATGCCAGCTTAGCTACAGGAGAAAAAATTTCTCCATAATCAATTCCCTCTACCTGGGAATAACCCTTCGCAACCAACCTCACCTTATATTTTTCCACACTGCCATCCAGGCCTATTTTCTTTTTAAATACCCATTTGCAGCCCACAAATTTTCTGCCTTCAGGCAAGGGCACTAATTTCCAAGTATCATTCTTTTCGAATGATGCCATTTCTTCATTCATGGCTTCCAACCAAGAGTTTGAATCATACATTTTAAACGCCTCTTTCATTGTCCTAGGCTCATCAGTGCTAGTAATTAAAGCATAAGCACAAGTAGAATCTATCAAAGAGAACCCATACCTATAAAGTTGCTTTCTTTCATGAGTTGACCTCCTCACTTGTTGAGGTGCTTTCAAGGTTGTTCTCTCTATTAGAACTCTTAGAACTATTTGAGCTCTCCCTTCGCCAGTACATTTTGTTCTCACCTCTTTATCCGCGTGTGTCTGGAGGAATTTCAACTACATCCTTTTTGTTTAATTTTTCCTCCTCGACTGTAGGATTGAAGGTAGCGCTTCAGCCACTTAAAGATAACACCTCTTTTATAGATAGAACCTTCCTGTGATTGGGGATTCCATAAAGCTCTTGTATCCTTTTATGCCAACAACACTATAGCCAATAAAAAATACATTTAATGCCTCGTTTCCACCAGATCTTTTCTCTCATTCGACATATGTATATGCTCTGATAGCCAAAACAAACACGTAATGTAAGTCTTAGAGAGGGCTTCTTACCGTAATTCATGCTTCCAAAGGTGTTTTCTCAAGAAGCACTTCAATTAGAGAATGGTTAATAAGTAACATGTTGTAATAACTCCATTTCTGTACTTGCACCCTCTCTCCAAGCATCGCCAAGATACCTTCGTGTCACCGTCTCCGCTGAACTCCTTCTGCAACCTCCATTTTGTTACAGTGAGTGTGTAAGGTGTAGTTTTATGTCTTTAATCCCATGCCAGATCTTTATGCGATTCCTAAAATCAATGTAACAAAACTTCACCGTTTATCAATCCTGAATTCATTGGCCTTTTTTCTTCCGCCTAATTTCTACAAGGTTCTTAAATTCCTTCTTAAACCGGATCGACACTTCTCTGATTTACTTTTCAAAATAGACAAATTCCTCTGAATAATTCCTATCAATAAATGGCTACATAGTACCCCAGCATCTTAGACAAAGAAGGAACATTCATTGGACCAAAAACATCAGAATGTATATAATCAAGCAAACCAGAAAATTTGTGAGGACTAGAATAAAATGAAACACGGTGTTGTTTACCATATATACAATGTTCACAAAATTCAAACTCGAGGTTACAATCTTCAAGCCCCTCAACCAGGTTTTTATTCTTCAAGGTTTTTAAACCTTTCTCTCTAATGTGGCCTAGCCTATGATGCCAGAGCATAGTCTTTTCTGCTGGAAGTTTAACTTCCATAGAGTTTACACTATTAAGAACTTTTACCATCTTTTCTCCATGAATAGCTTTTTGTGACTTTGCAGAGACACTATTGCATTGAACAACATGTGCATCCAGCTTATACAAGGTACCAATACGAGCACCCCTTGCTAGCACCATTGAGCCTCTAGTCATCTTGCAGCCATTTCAAGAGAACGTGACTTGCACTCCAATATAATTCAGCTTACTAACATAAAGTAAATTCTGAGCTAGACCTGGTATATGCATTACATCATTGATTCCCTTCACTCTTCCATCAGGGAATTGAATTCTGACTCTTCCACGACCAACTATTTCCAAAGATGAATCACTCACCAAATACACCTTCCACCATCGTATTTTTCATACTTCGTGAACCAGTCTCTATGAGATATCATGTGGAAAGATGCTCGAGAATCAACGTGACATCATCCGGATACCTATGTAGCCAAGCACAATGCGAATGAAGCCTCGTGATCAGATACTAATCATTGTCTAAGAATTCCTTTCTTTTTCTCTCTCCCTCTCTTTACAATCCTTCGGGACATGACTGCCGTTCAATTCCAACATCTCACCTTTGACTTCCTTATAGACTTTTGATTCCCCTTTATGATTCTTTGGATTTGACTCTTGTCCTTTTCTTTTCTTGCCTTTTTCTTTCGATATTCCTCTAACATCAAGAGCCTCCTTCGCCATCTTAGAAGATTTTATTCTCGTCTCTTCTGATAACAAAGAAGCAACAACATCTTCCATCTTAAAAGTGGATGTCGTACTCCCAATAGCCATCACCAGGTGATCCCAAGAATCTAGCAAAGAACATAATAACAACATACAACGATCTTCTTCATCAATCTTCACACCCATAGATGTTAACTGTGCAATCAGCATGTTGAATGCGTTCAAATGATCAGCAACAGACCCTCCTTCCTGCATTCTCAAAGAGTACAACTTCTTCCTCAAGAACAATTTATTCACCAAGGACTTGCCCTAATAAATAGCTGCCAGTCTTTTCCACAAGGAAGATGCAATTTTTTCTTCATGAACATTCAAGAGAATAGAGTCTGCTAAATAGAGCCTTATCAACCCCTTTGATTTTCTATCTACAAGGTCCCAATCCTCTTGCTTCATTCCTGTAGGCTTTGTTCCAGACACAACAATCCAAAGATCACGATCAACCAACATATCTTCCATTTTAAGTTTCCACAACTCAAAATTGCTGCCATTGAATTTCTCAATTTCAATCTTTCCTGACGTGCTTGTCATCTTAACCTATAATTCGAATTACCAAACTTTTACAAGACTCCCATTGAAGAAAATTGACACAAAAAATCCAACGTACCCACAAGGATAACACAACTGGACAGGCTTTGATACCACTTGTCAGGAAAACTAAGGTGCAGAAACAACTCTCCTAACGTCAAAACCTTAGGGAAGAATGTAGAGGTGCTTTTAAATTTTCAATTATAGTCCAATTAAGATACACTTGAAAGAAATAACATAAATAGAGAAAATAAACATACACACATGAACACCAGATTTACGTGGGAAAAACCTTATGGGAGAAGAACCCACCACACCAAGAAAAACTCCTTTGTATTACAGTAAAAAAGATTACATACAGAGTATGGGCTTCACTTTCTAATGTCAAATTATAGCAGCATACACCATGATCAACCTTGTACAGAACATTCAAGTTACAATGCTCTCAAAATTGAATTCACACTGATCACTCATCAAACTGATCATCCAACAATTCATCGAACCAAACATCATCTTCGATCTCTGAGTATATCCATGTCGTCCCTAGTCTGTTGAACTTCCTCACAGTAATGGCCACAACAGTCTAACTTCCAACGGTTCCCATTCTGCTCCCTGATTGGTTGAAGTCACACCATGTAGGATAGACTTTCAATCGATCAAGGCATTCAAACAGTGTTCACATGTCAGTGAGACACTAGCCGTGTCTCCCCGATGCCACAAAGCCCAACCGTCGATGTCACCTAGAGTCATCACCTCGACAAGAGGTTACACCGAGTTCAAAAATAGTCAGCGAGACAAACCATATCGCTTAGACGTCATACCGATGACCACCACATGTAGCACTATTCGGCAAGACTATCGCTATTCGGCGAGAGGTCATACCGATGCTCAAAAGTCACATAGACATTAGCATTCCCATCGGCGAGACTATCGCTATCACCAAGAGATCATACCGAAGCAACATACCTATTGGCGGGACCACATCCGTCGCGAAGAGTTACTCTGTAGGTTCCAAGTCACCCCAAAACCATCCTTCGCCAGGAGTCATACCGACAACAGACTACACCATCGGCAAGATAAACCTCCATCGCTAAGACTTCATACTGAAGCCTTCATGTTACTCTGGTGACTCCAAGTGTATACTTATCAGTGAGACATATCACATCACTAAAAATTCATACTGAAAGAAAAACTTTCAGCCAAGAGTCTCCCTAATAACTGTAGTCACCACAAGTCTCCTCGACAATCACTATGAACCATAGTCAGTGAGAGTTCTTACCGGGCAGAGAGAGATCACAACGACAAGAAATCTCATAGCAACAACTCCAGTTGGTAAGACAGCAACAAGGTCTCAGCGACCTGAGCATTCCACAAGGGTGCACAACTACTAGTCGGCTAGACAATAAGGATGTCACACCGACTTTTCTCTTTCAGAGGTTTCAGCCTGTGAGATTGAGGCACACTATTCCAACAGTTAGTATTCCTAAGTGGGATAATGCTATGGTAAATGAGTATTCTTCTCTGATGAAGAATCATACTTGGGATTTAGTTCCTCTTCCTAAGGGAATAAAGTTGGTTCAGTGCAAGTGGCTATACCGTATGTTGCAGATGGTTCCATTGATAAGTACAAGGCTCATCTTGTTCCAAAGGTTTTCTCTCAGGTTGAAGGTATTGATTATTCTGAGACCTTTTCCCCTGTTGCCAAGATGAATTTTATTCACCTTGTACTTTCCCTTGTAGCTTCACAGGGATGGTTAGTATTTCAGATGGATGTGAAGAGTTCCTTCCTTCATGGTGATCTTCATGAGGATATTTATATGGAGCAGCCACATGGTTTTACTAAGGACTTTTTGCTGGTTTGCAAACTTTGTCATTCACTATATGATCTCAAACAGGCTCCTTAGGCTTGGTATGATAAGATGGAAACTTTTTTGCTTTCTTCTGGCTTCATACGATGTCATCCCACATTGTACATTCAAAGACAGAGACAGGATGGTGATCTTTTAATCCTTGTGCCATATGTGGATGATTTGATCCTTATAGGTGGTTCATCCTCTATGATCCAGAATGTCAACGAGCTTTGATGAAGTAGTTTGAGATGACAGATCTCAACCTTCTGAATTACTTTCTTGGTTTACAAGTTATTCAGTCTTCGGATGGGATTTCCATATTTCAGTAGAAGTATGCTCTTGACATGCTTCAAATATTTGGCATGCTTGATTGCAAGCCTTCCTCCACACCATTTCAGTCAAGTGTTCTATTGTCTTCCACTCAAGTACTACTCCTTCAGTAGATGCTATATTATACGGGAAGTTGGTTTGTAGTCTTTTGTATTTGACACATTCATGTCTTGATCTTTCATTTGTGGTTGGTCTTGTCTCTCGATTCTCACATGATCCACATGAGAGTCATTGGCAAGCTTCCAAAAAAAAATTGAGATATATTCAGGGAACCTCACATTATGGTATTTATTATACATCAAGAGATCCTCGGATTATTGGCTTCACCAACTCAGATTGGGTTGGTGATGTCAATGATAGGAAGTCCACTTCTGGGTTTTTTTTGCCTTGGTTTTGGCCCCATTACATGTTCTTGCAAGAAGAAATCTACTATTGCATTATCATCCAAAGAGGTTGAGTATCGTCCAACAATTTTGGCCAACCATAAGGTTTTGTGGCTTCGACAGTCTTTAACTGAGTTTTGTTTTCCTCTTGATAGTCCCACTATTCTTTGGTGCAACAATCAAAATGCCATTCACATTTCTCGCAATCCAATGGAGCATTAATGTACTAATCACATAGAGATCCACATGCACTTCATACGACAGTTGATTTAAGATCGTTTTCTCACCTTGGAGTACATGCCTACAGAGGAGCAGGTTGCAGACATCTTCACGAAACCTTTGGCATTACCTCACTATCTTCAGCTGCGATCGATGCTTGGGTTGAAGGAAGTTGTCCTTGGGCGGTATTCATGAGGCCTTCCTTCATGTTTTCTTACATGCTTTCATCTCTTTTTGGGTTGAAGTTTTTCCCACGAGGTTTTCTCCATTTCTTGACTTTTTAGAGATCTTTTAGTTGTGTTGGGTACCTCATCAGGCCTAGTTGTCGGGACCCATTCATGTTTTTTTTTTTATGCATTAGTTTTTAAAATTGTTTAGCTACTCCCTAAGTTACACTTAAGGGGGTGTTAGAGTTATCATGTATTCTAGAATAATTAATTAATCTTTAATTAATTATTATTCTAATTATCATGCACTTAAGCTAAACTTAGGTTTGCTTTATTAATTAACTCAATGCTTTATTTATGTTAACTACAGAGCTAATATTAGATCAATTCATGTCTCATCACACAGGATGTTGACACTTGTCATGATATAATCCGTTTATCATTAGGGTTGCTCTTATAAAGCATTCATTCTCTCTTGTATTATTCATTTTGTAAGTATTTTCTTTCTGAGGAATAAAAAATCTTTGTTTTGCAGAGCTCTTGAGTAGAAGGTGTTTTGTTCATTGTTTGATCTTGTGTCTCGTGCTATTCACAAATATAACATTGCCTACATTATTTCATGCTTAGTTAGTGGCATGTTAAAAAGGGTGGAGAAGAGGTTTGGTTCTCTAAGATAATCTATAATGTCAAGTTCAAAGTTATGTTCCTTACCAATGGTGGAGAGGTGTTACCAAAGAATGTGGTGGTCACTAATATTGGTTAGAGAGAAAGAATGACAAGTGAGGCCTTGGTTTTTGGCCCTATGAGGGGTATTAATGGAACGATGACATCTTTTATCTTTCTTCATAATACTTGGTTGCAAATGTGTTGTTTTCTAGGTTTAAATTTTTGTTATGTTCAATTGTTGGTTATGGCTTTCTAATTTGTTTCTTTTGTCTTTATTATTGACTAACAGTCTTGCGTGTATCTAGTTTAGCTTCGACTTATTTAATTTTGTTTTTGATCATTTTTGTTATTTGTCATCTCCCCTCAATTTATATAGTTTATTGTATGTTTGACTAGAGGGGCCCACAAGACCTACTCTGCTAATGTATTTTAAAATAAAGGCTGGTATAAAAAGAAAGGTCCATATAATGTAGTTCAATTTTAGATGGTAAAGTAAATTTTATTAGTTTCAAGATTGTTTATCTTAAAATCTCAAAATAATTACTTATTATTTTATTTTATTTAAATTTCAAAATATTTTGATCACTTTTTTGATTTGTTAAAATCAAAACTATTGTTCTCATTAGTAATATATTTTAACTCTAAAGACAAACAAATTTATTGTGAAGTATGATTTTTCTTTTTATTCTAGATAAAATACATTTTTCTTACACTATCATCAAGCTAATTTAATTACTATGAACAATAATATACAATTTTCAAATTTCAAATTCTTAGCCCTTTTTTTCAAAGATTAATTAGTAAAGGTTGGGAGCCCTTACACTCTTATGGGGATACTCCTCAATCTAATTCTCTCCCAATAGGGATATCTTTAGATTTATAGTTCAATTTGTAGGCTCCTTCATCTTGTAGGACGTGCTTTTTCAATTCAATAGGGGTACCTTTGGTTTTACAATTCAACTTATAGATTCCTTCACCTTATAAGACATGCTTTGCCAATAAAAATATCTTTCAATTACTTCACCTTTAAAAATGTACACTCCAAAAATAATATATTTCAATCCACTATTCAACTTATAAACTCCATCTTAGCACACTCCCCTAACTCTTCTTAAATCCTCATGCTCCACATATACTCACTCCCCTAGGCTAACTCTCCTTGCATCCTCGTTAAAGAGATTTAAACCATTATATATAACATAGAAAATAAAATGTTATTGTCACTTAACAACCTCTTAGACTATGCTAGCCTCGTATTAATCTCTAGATTATATCACTACTTGCTTTGCTTACCACGCGAATGGAGCCATCTTTGAGGCGGTTACAGACCGTCGACAGTGGGCATTGAGCAACTGTTATTAAAACAAATATTATTACAATAAAATCCAGCTAGCCGGCTTAGACTCCAATGAAATGAGGCCCAGATCAAGACAAATTTGAAGCTAGAAGCACCTGTAGCGGGCTTTGCAAGACAGGTGAAATTCGAATATATAGGGAAGTCAGGATTCATAATTATCAGTGTGGAAATTGAAAGTACCCCATTGGTAGCCAGTTTGAAATTTCCTCACATTGTGATTGCAAGGCGAAGGGCGAGGAATCCTTGTTTCTTTGCCATTATTTTTCTCACAGATCCAAAAATCTGTAGAGCATTATCTATTCCTGCAGACTGTGTGGCACAGAACGATTGCTATCAGTCATGGGTTTTGATAATGAAAAGCAAGTAGAGGAAGGGATTCCTTCCAAAGGGTTTCGGTACAATTCCCCTGTTGTTCAAGTGATCCTGATTGGATTGGTGTGCTTTTGCTGTCCTGGCATGTTCAATGCTCTGTCAGGAATGGGGGGTGGAGGGCAGGTGAATGTTGAGGCAGCCAACAATGCCAACACTGCTCTCTACACAACATTTGCAGTGTTTGGTGTATTGGGTGGAGGGATTTACAATGTACTAGGCACTCGCCTCACCCTATTTATGGGCTGCTCCACCTATGTGCTCTATGCTGGATCATTTCTGTATTACAATCACTCCCAGAACCAACTATTTGCTATAATTGCAGGAGCAATTTTGGGTATTGGAGCAGGACTGCTTTGGGCAGGCCAAGGTGCCATCATGACTTCATACCCAACCGAGGAGAAGAAGGGCAGGTACATTTCCCTGTTTTGGAGTATTTTCAATCTTGGAGGAGTGATAGGAGGTTTCATTCCTTTCATATCAAATTATCACAAAACTGCAGGGAGTGTTAATGATGGAACATACATAGGATTCATGTGCTTCATGGGTTTTGGCACCCTTCTGACTTTAACCCTGCTTCCACCACATAAAGTGGTCAGGACTGATGGAACTAAAGTGACCATTATGAAGTATTCCAATCCCACAACTGAGATGCTGGAAATTCTCAAACTGTTCCTAAATTGGAAGATGCTGCTGCTAGTCCCTGCCTCTTTTGCTAGTAACTTCTTTTACACCTACCAATTCAATCATGTTAATGGTAGATTGTTCACATTGAGGACTAAGGGACTCAATAATGTGTTTTATTGGGCTGCACAGATGCTGGGATCTGTGGGAATTGGGTATGTACTTGACAATGGTTCTCAAAGCAGGAAGAAAAGAGGATATATGGGTGTGGGTGTAGTTGCCTTGATTGGAACAGCCATATGGGCAGGTGGGCTTGTCAATGAGCTGAAATACAATGGGAAAACGCCTGGTCTTGACTTCAAGCACTCAGGGGCCTCTTATGCAGGCCCATTTGTCCTGTATTTCTCCTATGGACTTTTGGATGCCGTTTTCCAAAATTTGGTCTACTGGATGATTGGGACTCTTGGTGATGACTCTCAGACTCTAAGCAGATACGTTGGATTCTACAAAGGTGTGCAGAGTGCAGGAGGAGCTGTTGCTTGGCAGGTTGATGCTCATAAAATTTCTCCAGTAAAAGAGCTGGTAATCAATTGGTGTCTTACCACCGTCAGCTATCCGCTTTTACTTGTTCTTGTTGCCTTGGCTGTCAATGATAAACCCTCTCCTGTAGCTGATTTTGAAGGAGACATGGGAGATGGCAATGGATCAGTAAAAGATAAATATGGGCAAATGGAGTTGCAGAAAAACTCTGCAGAGAAACCAGAATGAGTATTGGACACCACACATTCAACACAATCTACTTTGATGAAATAACTGCTAATGCAAGCCTTGGGTAGGAACAGTTATATTCGCTCAAGGCTTTGTTTTTGGCTCTGTTTTTAAAACTAGTCCATTCCTCCAAGTTAAGCATGCTTGCAAATTTGTATTCCCTTTCTACAAAATTGTGCTCATTTCAAATTCAATTGTGTTACTCAGATCACATTTCAAATTCAATTGTGTTACTCAAATCACTATTGAAAATTTATTAAGTGTCTTTTTTTTAAAATATAATGATGAATAATGTATTTTTATATTAAAATATAAAAATATGATATCCAATTCACATAAAAGATTGAAATTATAGTTCAAAAGTCAATTTTAATAAGAAGGTTTGTTTTCTTTGTTGTCAATATTACTAAGAAACAATTAAATAATACAACCCAAAATAATGTTTTGTTAATTTCTTTATTTGTGAAAATTGTCAAGATGAAAATGTTTGGTCCAATGCAAGGCGAGTTAAGAAGGAAGATTGGGATACCCAATTTTATAAGTGAGAGTGCCAAACAAGTGAATTCATTGAGGATAATGACAGAGGTATTCATGCTGCTCTATTTGTTAACCTAAGTCCTCAAATCGAGTATATATATAGTCTTTAAATTATATTTAATATTTGAAAAAAAATTATAGATTAATAATTAAATTGAGTTATATGTATTGGTGTAATATTAAGCAATGTTCTAATTGTGAAATATGTAAATCTATGGTAATTTTTATTAGTTTTGTATTATTTTTTAGAGAATGCCTTAACAAAATTATATGTTGCTACTTACCTTACATTTATCTCCAAATATTCTAGATTCTATCCATTTATTATAGCTATTATTGACCCCCATGTCCAACATCCATTCCTTATATTAACACTAGCATTTCATATTATTGGGCCAATCCCATGATGTGACATAGGCTGCATCACACAAAGCTAACCCGTATAATTCAAAAATTCAAATTCTTTGTTTACTCCTATTCATTTTATTTCCACCATGAGCCAACTTGGTACATATTGCATGATTATTGCAATTGTGCGGTATTTAAATGCATTCAATATGTATTTATTTACCATCTAGTAGTGATTTGAATTTTGAGAGTATACAAAGATCGTTCATCAAATGAACACTTCAATTGGACCAATAAAATTAATCCATCTACATTATAATTCACATTCTAGGACATATTCAAGGTTGCATTTTGTTTGCCAACATTTGCTAAGGTTATAAAGCCAACTATTCTAGGGACCAACCTAGTAAAATTTGACCTTAACAAATTAACAACCTACCTGAGGTATTTATGAATATTGTTGGTCTTTAAATCTATCAATAAGGAGTAGAGAACAAAATGAAATGAGTAATAGAAGGGCGAAAGAACAATAGTGTGTTCCACTTTTTAATATTATTTGGTCACTTGTTGGGGATTTTGACCCCTTTTGCAGAAAACTAGTAGACTAGGACGATGAAAACTTAAGATTATTGCATCAAAGGACCAAAATATTTATATGGGAAACCCAAGACACAAACTATTTATATGGGAAACCTAGGTTTTGTCAAAAAACTCACCAACAAAAGGTATTCATAGTTATATTAAATAGAATAAAAAAAATCAATTTAACAAGGCCTTTGGAAAATCTTTTACAAAGTCTTAATCTACATCATACTCTTCTTTTGCAATTTCTTTATTGTTGAACAACACAACGTACAATATGTCTTCAATGTCTTATAGGTGAATTTGTAATAGTGAGTAACCTTGGTAGATTCTGACAAACTCATATATATAGACATATTCATAGAAAATAAAACATCCAACTACTCAACCAAGGGTAAGTGCAAAAAGATGGGGGACCAAAAAGGGGTCTTAAGTGGCCACTTTTTTTTTTTTCCTGAAATAAGGAAAGACTGACCTTGGATGAGAAATTGAAGATAGTTACACTCAAAATTTTAAGATGCAACGAAAATAAGAGTTGTAGTGCTCCGAATCTACTTTCTAAAATATATATTTTTAAATGGTAGAGATTAAGGGGTTCAAAAAGGGGGGCCACACAAATTGGTCCTATTTAAAAAAAAAACATAACATAGCGTATGATGTACCCCCCTAAAATGTCAAATTTTTTTTAGTGTTTTAAAAATCACTTCAATGAAAAATTAGCTAACACAATGTAGTTTATCCTTGATTTTTCCACTAATTTTTTACTGATTTTCAAAGTGGACACATCCTAAAAAATAGAAATTTGAGTGTGCTCCCCCTTAAAAATTTTGAAAACTAATCGAAAATCATTTTTTTTGAATATGTGTAGAATGGAGTATAGTTTCTAAAAATGTAATTTATTTAAAATTTTGATGAACAATTAAAAAAATGAGTGAAAATACCAAACATTGGTTTTTGACAAAAATGAATACACAACCAAAAGAAATTAAAGATGAAAACCTTAACATACTCAAAATGTGAAAAAAATTACATGGATAGATAGCTCAGAGGGAGTTTCACATTATCATGTTTTTTTTTTACTTGACATTGAAGCACATGCAAACCTGATGGGAAGCATGCTCAAGATTATGTCATTTTTTCCACAATCTACAAAAACACGTCTTTGGACATTGGAAATTCACTCCAAGCCATTGGGTTGGAAGCCCAAGGTAGATCCAAGCCAAAGGCTTAAAATTTTCCAAAGAAAACAAAAACATGAGCCTGCTATAATGCACTCATGTTATTTGAATGCTTTCACAAAATGTGAACGTGTTATTTCTTGCATTGAAATTTTTTCCTCTTTTTTGCTTTCCCTTTCTCTTTCTCCTTGTCATTCAACAAAAGTATAAATTAAAAGTTATATTTCATGTATATAGTTTTAGGATGCTTGAGAGTGGTTTCAAATCTCTAGGAGTTATAATGCAAATTCTAGTTTTTGGAAGATTTTCTAATTTTTCAAACTTAGTCAATTTTTAGTAACATGTCAATTTTTAGTAATCAAGATGTCAAATTTTAATAATCAACAATTTGTATCATCTTTCTCTCTCGCTCTCTATCCCACTCATTTCTTATCTCTTATGCTCTAGACCTCTCTCTCACTATCTCCATCCTTTTATTCCTTAAACTCTCTCTCCTATCTCCCTCATTCCACCCTCCTCTATCTCCCTCTTATCTCCTTTCTCCCCACCTCCTCCCTCCTCCTTTATTCCCTCTCCTTCCTCCTCCTTCTAATCCTCTCCTCCACTCCTCCATCTGTTTCCATGTCTCTCATATAACATGTCACATATGTCATCATTTATCTGCCCATCTCATGTTTTTATGTAAATTTTCTGTCTGTCATGTTTGTAGATGTTTCTCCTTCCATCATCACGGCATATGCTCATTAGATGTCTTTTGATGTAATGTTGGAACTCCCGTCCGTTGCGTCTCCTCTACCTCTCCCTCCCTCCTTCCCTCTCTCTCAATCTCCCCACATTCCTCCTTCCCTCTCTACTTCTCTTAATATCACCTATCTCTCTATCTCTCCATCCTTTGCCCATATTTCTCTCACTCTTATTCCCTCTCTACTCTTTATCTCACCATTCTCCCTCTCATTCTCTCTATCTCATTTCTCTCTCCCTCCCTCTCACCCCCTCTCTCCTTCCCTCCTTCCCTCTCTACTTCTCTCTATCCCTACTCTCTCTCGCTCTCTCCTCTCTCTACTTCTATCTATCTCACTTCTCTCTCCCTCCCTACTGTTGAACACACTAGATATTGACAAGGGGGGTAAATCAATATTTTCCAAAAATCATACTCTTCAATACAAAACAAAATTCAAATCAAACTTTTAAACAAATCAATAGTAATGAAAGATATAATAGTTTATTCCTCTAACTAGTTTAAAAAACTTCAACAATGAAATATACAACAATTCTATCCTTAACCAGATTATGAGAAAGGAAAAATGAAACAAACACACATGCACAAGATGACAACGAATTTACATGGAAAACCAATGAGGGAAAAACCATGGTGAGAGTTAACTCACAATATAGAAGCTCACTACTTACAAAAAGGCTCACAAAGACTTGCAGACTAAGGTGCACAACCTTAGAGAAAGATACAAGGGACTTGTAGAACTGAAGCACACACAACTTCAAGGGAAATATACAAGGATCTAATGAGATTCAATATCTCAGAGTAGGCTACAAAAAGATTATAAAGAATTACAATATTTTGTCAATAATTCACTTTGCTAACTAAGGCATTAAAGCACATTTGATCTTTCTTTCACACTTTCACACTTTCTTCTACAAGATATTCAATTAAATTTTAAACTCTCACACTTCCACACTTGCTCACATCTTGCATATAAAATTTTCATGCATATATATCCACCACAAGACTTCAAAACATCAATTAGGTCAGCCAAAAGAAAGATAAACAATGATTTCAACAAGTCAATAACAAAAACATAGTGTGGTCCTATCCAAGGGAAAGAGAGGACCAAAAATAATCTTATTACATATTTCAATGTGATCCAAAAAAATTCACACATTGGCACACATCAACCCAAGTCAGTAACAAAGGAAACACTCAGATGAAACATGAAGCACATAACCAGTCGACCCAAAAACATAACTTCAATAGAATTTATTCAATGCAGTTCTAACCAAGATAGGTCAGGACCCAAATCAATATTAACACAACTTCATATGCTGATGTAAACCCTCAAGTACAAAGCACAACCAAGATGACAAGCCCTATCAGCCATATATTCATAAATTACCAAAAAGACCAACTCAAACACAATTTAACACCAAAGAGATCAAACATTAGCATGTAGATCATATGGGGACATTCCTTGAACATCCAATAATACTTCCAAGCATTTCTTTCATAATGTCATGCAACCAAAAGCTACCAAAAATCAAACAAGAATAAAATACTTCACCATAGGGGCATAAAATGCACAATCATGAGTTATTACATAATAGAACAACTTGAGGAACACTTCAACACATGAAATTGGAAGTGTGATACTACACAGACATTGAGAGAATGTGCATGAAGTCGTAAGAGAAGATATATCAATGCAAAGAAATGTGGAGCATTTTATGGACCAGTCCAAACAACTAACAACATTCCCAACCTTCTGCAATTTATAAAAACCTCCTCATCAACATAGGTGACCTGAAAAGATAGGAGTGCAACATCCAAAGAACATAGAATTTGAATCCCAAACCACAAGGCCATAAATTCAACAGTAGAGGAATGTGGAGCATTCTCCCAAACATTCTTCACAACAACTTTCAAGAACATGACCTTTCAAAAAATTATAGAGGCCAAAATTTTCTTTCAGTAGCATATGCTTCATCATGAATGTCAGAAGAGAGCATACAACATATTGTAGATCATCAACAACATCTCTCCATCATCAACATTGTTGGTTGTTTCTAATGAGCCAAACTTTCTCTCATTAATTGTCTATGAATTTGTCATAATTCAATGATTAACAATTGTGAGGATTGGCCAACGACTAGGTGAAAGCTTGCTAGGATTTCCCTCTGCACTTTGAGCTCTACAGGACTTGGGAGGGTGATCCCTAAAATGTACTTAAGGGTACTCTTGTGCCATTTACCAAAGACATTGTAAATAATAGATGTATTCTCATAGAATGCAAATTAGATGAAATCCTTCAAGAATTTGGCCAATCCTTTAGAAAATAACCATCTAAAGCAGAGAATGTATGAACTCACATGAAACTTTAAATCAATTTAAGTTGTATGAATGATTTTCTTTAAGAGTTTGTTCTTTGAAAGGTAGGGCTGACATAATGACTTCAAAGTTACCCAAATCAATAGAATAATGCCTTATCATAATGAATCCAAATTTGAAATAAACTGTAATACAACAATGACTAAGCTTAGCATTTACAGACTATTATGATATTGTACTACAATAAAACAACTCAAATGTCCTAGAACAAATTCTACTTATCAAATACCCATACTAAATCATATGAACCTATGATTTCATCAAAGCATTTTAATTAATTCCTTGAATTAAAGCAAAAAAAATATACATTCAACCCAAATGATTGAAGACAAATCAAAGGATCCTTGATAATTTCATTGATAATCCATATGAAAAAATACAAAAGGAGAGAATCTACTTCGGAATTTGCATTTCTCATTCAAATGTTGTCATGGTTGTAAAACCATTATGCTTATTATAGACTCGAATTTAGACCTAAGACTCAATACTAATCCTATTTCTTTATACTTGAATTACAAAATTATCTTACACGAGTTCCAAAATCTCTCTTAACCAAATACCCATGCAATTGGCCATGAATTCCCTTTTATAAGAACAAGGGAGCAAACAAGCTTTGGGCCAAATTGCATATTTAGTCACATTTACATTTGACATACATTTCAATTTCATTTCAAAACTTCCCAAAATGCAGTTATATTTGTATTTCCAAAAGGGGGAAAATCATATAAGACAAAATTCCTTTTCATATTGTTGGAGAAGACACTTCCCGCCCTCCAAAGGGAATCTTTCAACATTGTAGCAACATCAACCATGAGAAAATCATCTTTTCCACGAGCAAAATTATATTCCACCCACACATCAAGTCAGCATATACTAAAGTAAGAAAGCAATAAAAGGGAACAACATAAACCATGTCCACATCTGCACACCTTGTTATTAATTTCATAACTGAGAGGAGATCATATTTTACAATACTTCATCCAAGGCTTAATCTGTAAAATTTTCAAGCCATGTATTATACTCCTCTTCAGTAGGCCATTGTGTATCCAACAATTTTTGTTGGAAAAACAAGGACATACAACTGAGAGAGGGGGTGAATCAGTTGTCACAAATTATTTGAACTTATCAAACTTTACTTAACTTAATCTCAGATCTGATGAATGAACAATAAACCATAAACAATCAACACATCAGAAACATAGAGAACACCAAGCTTTTTTTACGTGGAAACCCTGTTAGGGGAAAAACCACAGTGGATGTTAGTCCACAATATTATACTCTGTTAAAAGTATAATGAAGAATAATGAGAATGCACATGCATTGAGGCACACTTCCTAGAGCTCACTGCTCAAATACAAGAGGGCTCACTACCTAGATAAGACACACTGTCTTACAGAGATACAGATTAGATCTGCAAGGTATGAACTAAGAAAATAACTTCTACAAAAGCCTGATTATAGTTTTGGTTAAGCACAGAAACACTCCTTCACACTTCGCTCAAACTTCTTCACACTCTGCTCTGAAATAAACTAATTTGATCACTATTCACATACTTGCACTTTCTCTGGATCTTCCTCACTTCACACACACACACACACTTATTTTTGCACAAACAACCACTCATATATATCTGCAACATTGATTTACATCAACAACTTTGTCGGCCAAAATATAAAGTATATTTGCAATGTCCGCTGATATTTACAAATAAATTTTCAATGCGAATCAAACACCGTCGGCTAAAACATAATGAAGACTTAAAACAATATCCTTGAGCACCCCAAACATTCAAATTTTAATCTCTAAGGATCTGCAATACACTACAACCATCATGTCGGCCAAGAAAATGAAAACTTGAATACACAAGAGAAAAATCTCTGACCATGAGCACACCGATCAACACAGATATGCAACAAGGATAGCGAATGATCTAGAAGCATCCAAAAGCATCACAAACTAATAGAGAGGCATCCACAACAATTGAAATTACTAGAATCACACGAACTTCAATCAGGAACACTAACTGAAGCCACATAAATACTGTCAGAACACAACTATTCGTAACACGATCAAATCTTTACACAGACGTCTGAAACTTCCGGTGGATAAAATAGATACTCTCAGCCATAAAACCTTTAGTCCACAATGATTTATCTTCAATGTACTGAGCAAGACACCTTCATGACCTTCATTGTTACATTGTCAACCTGCAACTCTTTCTTTAACAATTTTCTCAATATCCTTGACATATACAGCCTTTAATACAACAATGCTAATAGTTTTGACATCAATGACAACCACATATCAACAACACAACCACAACATCCAACAATATCCCCCTTTAGCATTGATGGAAACACATGATGTGAAAAACACCATCAACCCAATTTTCAATCAACACTTACTTTTGATTCATTTCTCCACATGATCTTTTTTACAAGGCTCAACTCCCTAGATAGTTCATAGTTTTTCACATTACTCTTCTCCCCCTTTGACATCAATTGAAAAGATAGAAATTATCTTTCCACACACAAGATCTGAACCACATATCTGCACATCTGACTACTCCCCTTGAGTAGCAGCCACAAAAAAATCAATCCATATCAAAATATAGCTTTGAAGCACACAGATTGATGCAAGTAAATGCATCACTAGTTCATATCAGGAGGGGTAATTACCCCTAACATCCCTCTAAGATAATCAAAAGTATCCTTTGGCAATGGCTTGGTTAAAATGTCTGCAATCTGTTCTTTGGTAGGCACATACTCCAGTCTGACTTCTTTCTCACTCACTTTCTCTCTCAAGAAGTGAAACTTGATTGATATATGCTTGGTCTTAGAGTGTAGCACCAAAGTCTTTGATATGTTTATTGCACTTGAGTTGTCATAGTATATGGAAATAGGTTCATCATATACTACTTTGATATCTTTTAGCATCTGTTTCATCCACATCACTTGAGTACAATTATTTGCAGCAACAATATACTCTGCCTCAACAGTAGATAGGGAAATGGAATTTTGCTTTTTACTCAACTAAGACACCAGCTTGTTCCCTAGGAAGAAGGCACCACCACTTGTGATTTTCTTGTCATCTACATCTCCTGCCCAGTCCACATCAGTATATGGACTCAAAGTAAGATCATCATATTTAGGATACCAAAGCCCAAAATCAATTGTTCCTTTCAGATATCTAAAAATTCTCTTTACAACAGTCACATGAGATTCTTTTGGATTAGCCTGAAATCCATCTACCATACACACAACATTCATGATGTTTGGTCTGGTCTGAGTTAAATAGAGCAATCTGCCAATCATTGACCTGTATCTTATTTGATTTGCCTTAGGAGAGTCATCATTCTATGTTAACTTGCATCCGGTTACCATGGGTGTACCAACAGTTTTTGAGTCTTCCATGCCAAACTTCTTTAGTAACTCTCTCACATATTTGGAATGAGATATGAAAATCCCATTGTCTAACTGAGTAACTTGTAATCCCAGAAAGAAATTCATCTCTCCAATCATACTCATTTCAAATTCACTCTTCATTTCATCAGCAAACTTCATACATAGATCATCATCTCCTCCAAAAATAATGTCATCAACAAAGACTTCAATAATCAACTCTTTATCATGATCCAACTTAAAATACAAGTTGTTGTCAACAGTACCTTTATTGAATCCAAGCTTTAGTAAGTATTTATCCAGTCTAGCATACCAAGATTTGGGGGCTTGATTGAGTCCATATAGAGCTTTCTTCAATCAACAAACCATGTCTTCCTTATTGGTCAGTTGAAATCAATTTGGTTGTTCAACATATACCTCTTCTTCTAGCTCACCATTCAGAAAGGCTGACTTCACATCCATTTGATAGACTTTGTAGTTCTTATATGCAACATAAGCAAGAAATAATCTTATAGCTTCAATTCTGGCAACAGGGGCAAAGGTTTCTTCAAAATCAATACCTTCAATTTGTGAATACCCTTTACATACCAGTCTTGCTTTATTCTGAACCACTTCACCTTGTTCATTTAGCTTATTTTGAATGACCCATTTAGTACCAATCACATTTTTATCTTTAGGTTTGGGAACAAGAATCCATGTATCATTCTTTCCAATCTACATTAGTTCTTCCTTCATAGCTTCCATCCAGTGTTCATCGTTACAAGCTTCATTGACATTGTTAGGCTCAGTCTTGGAAATTAGACAATATTCTTCTGCAATCCTTCTTCTATTTTTCACACCTTTATTCTTGTATCCTATAATTTGATTTTCAGAATGATTTAGCTTTACATACCTCGGTATTTTAGGATTCTCTCGCACTTCTAGTTCTTTTGTTCTTCCTTTTGCACTTCCACTTGTCTCTTCTTCCTGACTTTCTTGATTTACCAGAATAATTTGAACTTGATTTTGTGTCTGAGCATTCTTCCCTTTATCTATACTATCTTGCTGGTCATCTGAATCATATCCATAGTATCTAGATGATCTACCAGAGTCCACATCAACTCTAACATTTGCACTTTCAACCATTTTTCTCAATCTTCTATTATAACACCGGTAGGACTTGCTTTTAGTAGAGTAACCTAGAAAGATTCCTTCAACGCTCCTTGCATCAAAATTTATTATGTCCTCATCTCGTTTGATATAACACTTGCTTCTAAAGATCTTGAAATATTTGATAGTAGGCTTATAACCAAACCATAGCTCAAAAGGAGTCTTACCTGAAATACCATTGACATTTACTCGGTTTAAAGTGTATACAACAGTGTTCATAACTTCTCTCCAATAGATGTGATGTACATTTCCTTCAATCATCATTGTTCTAGCAACATCCAGAATTGTTCTGCTCTTTCTAACTACAACTCCATTCTATTGAGGGGTTCGGGGAGTAGATATTTGTCTTTTGATTCCATGCTCTTCATAGAAAGAATTGAACTCCCGGGAAGTGAACTCACCACCTTTTTCTAACCTTAGGAATTTTATCTTCAGACCTGTTTCATTCTTTGCCATAGCTTTGAAAATTTTGAACTTCTCTAATGCTTCACATTTTTCTCTTAAGAAAGCAACCCATATCATCCTAGAGTAATCATCAATAAGCAACATAAAGTACCTTTGTCCTTGTAGACTTCTAACTCTAGAGGGACCACACAGGTCAGTATGCACCAACTCCAGTACTCCATTAGAATGATGCTTTTTGCTCTGAAAAGAGACTCCAGTCTATTTTCCCATTTGACATTCCTTGCATATTGTGTCAACAGGTTTCACTAGCTTAGGTAGATCTCTTACTGCTTATGTGGAGCTTATCTTGATAATGTTTTCAAATTCACATGACACAGCCTCCTATGCCATAACCATCTTTCATCTACTTGAGCAATTAAACAACTTACATTAGAAACACTTAGGTGAAAAATATTACCTCTTGTCTTTGTACTTGAAGTAATCATATTTTCAGAACTTCCAAGTATCTTGCATCTTCCATCTTTGAACTGAAGATCATAACCCTTGTCCACCATCTATCCAACACTCAATAGGTTATGCTTTAAGCCTTCAACATAAAGGACATCATCAGTGTTATGTTTACCACCAAGACAAATAGATCCTCTACCACGAATCACAGCAACATTGTTATCTCCAAATCTTACAATCCCACCGTAATATTTCTCCAGACTTACAAATTTGATTTTGTCACCAGTCATATGATGTGAGCATCCACTGTCAATAACCCACTCATCCTTTTCTTCAATTTGGACTGCAAGAGCTTTCTCAACTTTAGCAAATTCAGTAGCCACCAGACCATTTTCAATGGTAGCAATGAAAATCCATTCATCTTCATTTCCATTTTCTTTATCAGATTCTTCATCAGTCACACCTTCTTCAACATTATAGCATTTCTTTTGAAATCTAGGTTTGTTAGGTTTAGACCTAGGAACTCTTTCAGGATACCTTGAAGTAAAATGACCTATTTTACTACAAGAGAAACATTTAATAGGAAACTTTCCTTTATACTTACCTTGTCCTCTGCCTTCTTTCTTTACAATCAGTGCTTCCAGCTCTTCTACCTCTCTTTCTTCATCTTCAAGTTGTTTCATCTCTTCCTCATATTTGAATGTATTTCTAGAACTCTCTCCTGGATCATATATTTGCTTGTTTCTTCTGGATACAGAAGCCTTAAATACAGATTCATTCTTAGGGGCAGAATCACCAAATTCACTCAACTCAAAAGCAACAAGTTTACCAATCAACATATCTCTTGTCACATTTGTTATTGATCTAAACTCTTCAATAGCATGAGATTTTGATTTGTAAGAGGGAGGAAATGATCTGAGCACTTTAGCTACAATTTCTTATTCTTCCAGGGTACCACTGGCACATCTTATATCCATTACAAGTTCATTTACTCTTTGCATAAAAGAAGAAATATTTTCATCTTCACCCATCTTCAAATTTTCATACTTGCCTTTCAAACTTTGTAGCTTAGTGACCTTCACATGTACATCTCCTTCATACAAAGTCTCCAGCTTCGTCCAAATCTCATGAGTTGTCTTTAGTCCTATCACATTTGTCATTTCCGAATTTTTCAAAGCACTCGACAAAGTGTTAATCTCAGCCTCTTTAATCTCATCAAGAGTGGAGGGACCATTTCGAGGAATAGTATATCTATTCTTTGTAATCTTCCAGAAGGGTTCACCAATACACCTCAAATGACACTCCATTCTGGCTTTCCATAGAGAGTAGTTTGTTCCATCAAATCTAGGATTTTCCTTCTTGTATGATGCCATCTCAGATCACTTCAAGCTTTTAAACTTCTTCAGAGGAACTTGCTCTGATACCAATTGTTGGAAAAAAAAGGACAAACAACTGAGAGGGGGGGATGAATTAGTTGTCACAGATTATTTGAACTTATCAAAATTTACTTAACTTAATCTCAGATTTGATGAATGAACAATAAACCATAAACAATCAACACATCAAAAACATAGAACACCAATATTTTCTTATATGGAATCCCTGTTAGGGGAAAAACCATGGTGGATGTTAGTCCACAATATTATACCTTGTTAAAAGTATAATGAAGAATAATGAGAATGCACATGCATTGAGGCACACTGCCTAGAGCTCACTGCTCAAATACAAGAGGGCTCACTGCCCAGAGAAGACACACTATCTTATAGAGATACAGATTAGATCCGTAGGGTATGAACTGAGAAAATAGCTTCTACAAAAGCCTGATTATAGTTCTGGTTAAGCATAGAAACACTCCTTCACACTTCGCTCAAACTTCTTCACACTCTACTCTAAAATTGAATGATTTGATCACTATTCGCACACTTGCACTTTCTCTGGCTCTTCCTCACTTCACACACACACTTATTTTTGCACAAAAAAACACTCATATATATCAGTAACATGGATTTACATCAACAACTTTGTCGGCCAAAATATAAAACATATTTTCAATGTCGGCCCAAATTTACAAATAAATTTTCAATGTGAATCAAACATCGTTGGCTAAAACATAATGAACACTTAAAAAAATATCCTCGAGCATGCCAAACACTCAAATTTTAATCTCCAAGGATCTGTAATATTCGACAACCATCATGTCAGCTAGGAACATGAAAACTTGAATACACAAGAGAAAAATCTCCGACCATGAGCACACCGATCAATGCAGATATGCAACAAGGATAGAGAATGATCTAGAAGCATCCAAAAGAATCACAAACTAATAGAGAGGAATCCGCAACAACTGAAATTACTAGAATCAAACCAACTTGAATCAGGAACACTAATTGAAGCCACATAAATACTGTCAGAACACAACTGTTCATGACACGATCAAATCTTTATACGGACCTGTGAAACTTCCGATGGATAAACTAGGTACTCTTAGCCATAAACCTTTTAGTCCACAATGACTGATCTTCAATGTATTGAGAAAGACACCTTCATGACCTTCGCTATTCCATTGTTAATCTGCAACTCTTTCTTTAAAATTTTCTCAATATCCTCGACATATACAACCTTCAATACAACAATGCTAATAGTGTTGACATTAATGACAACCACATATCAGCAACATAACCACATCATCCAAAAATTTCTACACCTTAGTGTTGCTCTAGTTGTATCTAGCATGCATCAGTATCCTGGCCTCCTTTACAAATGTATCCAGATGCACCTCAATTCCTATCATGTTATCAAAAACTGCATTAAACATGGTATAATCTATGAGGTTGATTTCTCTCTTAAAGTGTGGGAGAAGGCCTCCCAACTCATCTTTCTAAGTAGAAAATTAGTTCAATTCACCCTCATCATTCAGTATTTTTGGCATGCCATGCCCCTCCATGTCTCTAAACATTTTCAATTTATTCTACAACTGCATGCCCAACTTACCATGAAACACTAAAATTTGACTTAACAAATCTACCGCCTTTATCAAATCAGGAATGTTGGTTGGAACCTCAAGATCATCTTGCATATTAGGTATCATTTCTTTAAGTGCTTCGACCTTGGCACTCCACTTTCTCCAATCATTCTAAAAAGAATTTTGGACCTACACATACATCTTGTGGGCCTCATGAATGGTTTTATAAACATCTTGAACATTATCTTCAACATGTGCACTAACTTGGAAACTCTATGCTTTAGAATGTCATCAAAGATTTCTGTGGCCACCTTTGCAGTTTCCTCCTTGGCCTTCTTAACATTATCTTTCTCTATTTGCAATTCCTTCTTTAAACTTTGGATTCTCAACGTTAAGGTTTCACTATCTTGTGCAGACAGATCAGAGGAAGAATTTTTTGGAGAGGGAAAAGCCCTTTGTGTTGAGCTAGCAGTAGTAGCAACCATACTGTTATATTCATCCAACAACTTATTGTATTTATCCAATAATTTCCCATATCATTCTTGTGAAATATGAGTTGTGTCAACACTTAACATAACAACATACATAGTTAGTTGTGCAACTACAGTAGTAGTCATCTTAGTAGATCTCTTTACAACCACAACACTAATTTATTGTTCCACATATTTGAAAACCTCAGGTTTCCCAGTATTTGGTGCCATAGACCATTTTGCAAGAGTATGCAATTTTGGGTTAAACCCTGAACCAAACACCTTATTGTCAAAATTCTCTTAAAAAATAGAATCATTGGAATCCTTTCTTATTGCATCCAAGGAAATAGCATATGTGAGCTCCCACCCAGGCAATAATAAAACACCACTTCCTTTGACCAAATCTCTTTCCTCTTGGGGTGTTATGGCTCCAATTTATTTCCTTATTTTATCTTCTTCTTCCTTTTTAGCTTCCTCTTGTAGTGAAGGATCAAAATTTTCTTTTGCATCCTCTATCTTCTTCTTGATGTCATGGATTCTCAGTTGGATGAAAAATTCCTTGAACTCCTTAGTTTGGACAAAGTTTTCATCACTCATAAAGTCTTTGCAAGCCTTAATTCTCACATCATCATCTTTCATCATTTTCTCATTTTACTATCTTGTTGGAAGGAACAAAAATATTTAGAGCATTATCCTTCTCAGGGGAGGGGAACCTTTGATCAAATTCTTGTTCCACAAGAACATGCTCAATAGATTCTTTTGGTGCATAATCTTCACCACCTTGCTCAGTTGTTGAATAAATCACCAATGAGGTTACTGCAGGTTTCTTTCTTGTCCCCTTTGTTTGAAATTGAATTCCCTAAGCTATGGAGTGAGTTGGCTGGCTCCTCACTTGTGCATCATGGTGCTCCTTGGCAACTTTGGCTTTTATTTCAACCTCTTTAACTTTATCAAAAAATATTTTATCTTTAAAATCCCCCAACATCAACTTAGCTTGAAGATACTGATCCTTTATTTCTGAATAAGGGCTCACATAAAGGGGTTTTCTTTTAGTATCTTTTCTTCTATGGCATATATCTTTCTCCATTCATTTTTCCTTTCTTCAACCTCTGCATTAGAAGAAAAATTACTGATCACATATTCTATATATAAGAATTGATGTTTCTTTTCAGAACTCCCTTTGGCTATCCTTTTTTCATCAATCACTCCCTCGGGATCACATTATGTTACAATATCTTGTTTCATCCTGTAGTTATTTAAGAGAGAGCCAAAATTCACAATACCTTCCTTTGATAAGCATACAAATTATGAAAACCCACACTTAGGATTTATGAGTGATGCTTTCTTGGCATTTCTAAAATGCTCTTTGTCCATGGCATCTAACTACCACATTATCTCCATGAAAGCAAGTCTATCATACAAATAGACTGGTAATCGATGAGGTGGAACTGGAGCTCCATAGATCCTGATTGTAGTGTAATCATTATGAAAATACCAGCACCCCCAATTGAACTTCTACATTATATTTTATTCATACTCCATAGGCCTTTGAATTTCCTTTACACCCTTTGATATCCTATATATGGTCTTCAAGCCTAATTGCTCTAGCACACCAAATTTGAAACCATTGCAGAATGTAGCATAATTTGAGTTTGGACAGTGTATATCCCAAACATGGGTCCACATTTGCATGGGAAACTCATTGTCCAGATTGTCCCTTTCTCTCAAACTCATCAAATTCCTCTATACTTTTCTGCCTCTCCACAACAACATATGCATTAACAATGAATAATGTCTACAAGAAAATTGAGGCTTTGCATCTTTCAATTTTATCAAATTGTCATGAAGTTGATCAGCTATATAAGAGGCATAATCAAATGTTCTGTTTTGATATTTTTTCTATATGTCAATAGCCATAACCATTAGAGCCATATCCATCTTGATATCAATTTTTTTGTGCAAAACTTGGCACAATGTATAATCTTTGTTCTTGAAGTAGTCCTCAAAGTCGTCACAATCAAAAGGCTTAAAATTTTTAGGCCCAAATGGTACACCTCTCTTATTCAAGTCCTTCCTTCTATGCCTTGGTAAAATATTCTTACTATAACCAAATTTATTTTTCTCATATTCCTAATACAAGGCACAAAATTTGATTGACTCGGTAGCAGAAGGGTTCAAATTGAAGACCTTAACTATCTAACTTCTTGTAATATCCAACATGGGGTCTCCATCTGGAAATCTCTTGATTACCCTGTCTCTCCAATTCTAGAATCAAATCCTCCTCCACGAATACATTTGGGACAACTAGCTTGCCAATGTCACATGTCCAGAGGTGACATGTGGGGTGACTAGCAAATCTTCTATTGAAAGCATATAGAAAAAGGTCCCAACCACTCTAAGGCACCACAACATCATCTACCCCAATAGCCAAGTGTTGAAAATGGCTTGTTAATATACCCTCACCAATTTTCCTCTTCCCAATTGGTTTGACCTCCGAGGCAGTATGCTTTGCAGCCTCCTCCATAAATCTAGTGTAATCTCTTTTTATAGTCCTTTTCTTCCTAGATGTTTTAGGGAATTCTGGCTTAGAAACATCACCCTAGGGTTTTTATTTTTTAGCTCTCTTCTGTGTGTGATTCCTCTTAGGTTTAGTAGACTCACTAGGATAACTCATTTTGCAAGGTCTTATGAAACTAGGGTTTTAAAACAATTGAGAATTATAGCCTTAATTTTCAAATTCACAAGGTTTATACAATTTGATTGCAATTTTTTTTATCCCACTCCCCAAACCCTACGTGAAACAATTACTATTCTCTTGCTGAAAAAAATAATAACCCTAAGTTAAAAAACCCTAACACTTTACCTAATTCTCAGACTACCCAATGCTAAAGAGCTTACACAAAGGGGTGCAAGAAATTTAACTTACTCGAGAATAACCAATGCTTTTCTCTTCAAATTCTCTTCACATGAAGCTCGACTTCTCCTTTCATCTAAACTTGACCACTTTTTTTTACTTTGAACAATTGCAATTGTGAAAGAAAAAAGACCATCTACCTCCTTTAAGGCTCAAAGATGGAGCATCTTCACCATTAATGCCTAAAAGAAAGCTTGTGTGAGTGAACTAACATTTAGCCATTTAGGTTTGAATTTAGGCCGTCAATCTTTCTAATTTAAAACATCATCAATGGTTTTCCTTGTTCATCACCTTTTTCTTTCCACTATCATGCTTTAAAACAATGATGACACCCTAAGACGTTGCCACATAGCCGCTCCACATTTCTCAATAGTCCTCTTGAACTCCATTGCTCATTATTGTAATACTATCACTTGATCAAATGGAAGAGCAATGTGAAGAGTAGCCCTGATGGAGGGAATATTTGCCCATCACCCATCGCTTGTCACTGTGATGTTGGAAAGTTATACTTATCCTTTGGCAATGTGAAGACCCCCTGCGATGCAAAGAAACCTATCTTCGTCCATCGCTCATCATTGTAGTTTATCATAAATGAAAAGGATTTTTGTGACAAGTGATATGGGTGATGGCATAGGATACTAACAAGTGGAATGATCATAACCCATGGTTTCTTACCTCCTATCGCTCATTGTTGTAGATGAATTGAGTGACAAATTTTTGTATGATGAAATGAACTAGCATGATGCAAAGGGAATGCAAAGGCCATCGCGTGTCATTGTAAAGATTAATTGAGCACAAAGACTTTAGTGATACGAAGTATAGCAGTGATGCAAGGATAGCACAAGCCATCGTGTGTTGTGGAAGTGGAATGAAAAGGCCAAGAGCTTTCAACAATGAGCAATAAAAAGACTTTAAGTGGTGGTATTTGATCACATGACTTAATATTTATTCATAGAGAGGGGCCGCCTAGGCAAGATGAGGGATGAGGACTTAAAAAGTCTTAAGACCACAATCAAACAAGGATATAAAGGTAAAATATTTCCACACCCCAACTTTATAAAATATTAAAACCACAGACAAAAATAATAAGATACCATGCAATAGGGTAAACAAGAATTCTAAGCATAAGGGATCAATGACCATATGAGTTCAAAGGATTAAGATGTAACTTAGACAACTGTTAACCTAGCCAGTAGTTTAACGAAAAATTAGATCAAAGGAAAGAAGGATTATGAAAGAGGGAGAAAATGCTAAGTAAAAGTCACCTAATAGCAGAAAACCCTAAAACCCTATAACATTTTAGAACAAGAAGCCACCTAAGTAAGGACATTTGACTAGTGGAGCATGAAGATTTTGAGGGTTCCACCAATGAATTTGATTGGGGATGCATGCCTCTTCCAGGCATGGTGAGGTTTCAAATCTCATGGTTGAAGTAGACCCAACACAAAGGACACCCAAAAAACAAGGACCTACTTGGACAAGGAAAGAAGACCAGACCAAAGCACACCAAACCAATGTAAAAAATATACAACATTTACAATGTACATGGAGAAAAACATATTTCAAGAGAAATATGGCTTCAAGAATTGTCCATGTACTAGAAATTCAAGAAGTTCACCTGTCAAAATTTGGAGAAAGTAAGAATCCTTACCATGTGTATTTGATACCAGATAAGGGCCTGACTGCAGTGCCTCAAACTTCCCATGCTTACCCTTATCCTGAGCTCTAAAATTCCACATAATTACCATGCTCCCTACTTCAAATTTCTTGGGAGAGGCCCTTTTATAATACAAGTGCTTGACTTGCATCTAGATTTTAGTATTTTTATCATTAGCTTCTCTTCTAGTTTCATCCAATTGTATCAAGGCATAAACTCTATAATGCATTTCATCACATTGTGGTAATGGAAAAAGTACCCCTTCTGCTTTTCCCTTGCTTGTTTGGGCCCTCCTTGTGATCTAGGCTTAATGGTGCCTTGATTTAGTGTTGCAATGTGTTTGATACATTCACATTAGGTCTTGGGACCTTGTGAATTGATGAAAATGAATGGTACCTTGCTAAAGTGTTGTGAAGTGTTGTAACTCACTTTCACACTTTTCTAAGGTTTTATTAATTAACTAAACCCAATAAACCTCTTTTTGACCTTAATCACGCCTTATCTAAAGTGTTGTAAAGTCTTGTAACACATTTTGACACTTTTATAGGCTTTTCATTAATAATTGAGATTTCTTATGCTTTAATTGGCTCTATTTTGCATCCACAAGCCTCATTTAATGCATCTTTTCAAGGATAATCTCGACACAAATCATTACCCAATCATAATTCAGGTGTTTCAGGCTTGAATGACCCATATTTAGTGATTTGGGACTCATTCACCACCGTGGGCGAATGAGTCCCACCTATATTTTTTGGTCCCAAGCCTGGTTTCACAATTTATAAGCATTTTTATAAATGGCCCCAAAACTTAGGCCTAGTGAGACTCATTCACCACCTTGGGCGAATGAGTCCCGTGTGGCCCAAAATGAAAATTAATTCAATTTTTTGGTAGGATTTTATCCTCTTAGATCTAATTTTGGCTTGTAGTGTTGTAATTTTAGGAATTATTACATAATTGAGTATAAATACAAGGTTATTTCTCTCATTTTGACCCCAAGCATTCAAGTATTCATCCTTATAGCAAGTTGAGTTCACAAGAGCATTCAAGTGCATTCAAGAGAAAATTATCAAGCATTTTAGAGCAGCATTCAAGCATCAATCATCATGTCAAGGATTGCATGTGGGTATGTACAGGATCATCATGGAAAAAACAGGCCCTTAAGTGGCAGAAAAATCAGAAAAATCAAAGTTAGGCAACTTGACGTAAAAATTTGAATAAGTTATCTATATTATTTCAAAAATATGTAACAATAGAATCTGTAGAAAATTGAATGTAGTTTCTAAACTACTAGTTTTCTTTTTTATTTTTAAAAATCTATTTGGTGAAAATTTGAAATTTCAATGTAGTGGTACTTAAATTTCAGTGGAAAAAAAAGTAGGTGTATGTCCACCACCCCTAACCATAATAAAATTATAATATTTTTTTATAATATTTTAGATATAAGTAGAGGACTCATGCCCCGATGTGATGCATATTTTTGTAATTTTTTCCAAGTAAATAATTAATTATGATTTTTTATTACAACTTAAAAAAACTCATATGTCCGGACCACCTTAACTTGGTCAAAACTTCATGAAATTTTTTCTTTTTAATCCTATAGTATGCTAAGCATAGAATGTGATGCATGTTTTGGATTCAAAAATGTGATACCATTTGAAAGCTATAGATGCTTTTCAATCAGCCTCGCTAATCAGACTTTAGTCATAATTTGAATAGAAAATGAATAATAATTACTTATTAAATTCAAAGTAAAGCATAATTTATATCGGTGGAAAGCTGAGAATCTCCTTTAAAAACTCTTTTCGTTTCATCAATTTTGGGTAAAAAAATAGTTGTCAGCCACATACCCATCATATTGCCACTTTTTGGCCCATCATGATCCTGCACATACCCATGCATCATGTTTTTTTGAGCTAACAATTACGATGTAGGATTTTATGATTTAAGCAAGTATTTCATTCAAGATCTATCCAATTCAAGCAAGAGTCAAGATATACATCCATTGGAGCCATTTCATACATGTTTGCAACACTTCATTGATAGGGTTTGGTGAGTTGCAACATCATATTTTGTTCATTCATCATTCTCAATTACTATTTCATTCTATTTCAAGGTTTGATTACCAAAATGGGGTTTGACCAAGGTAAACCCCTATCCACTAACCCAACAAAATTTTTCCCTCTCCTTTGTGTGTGATTTGTAGGTCTAGGGTATAGATTTCCTAAGGATCAAGATTAGAGAAAAGTTGCCAAGTCATTCAAAGTTGTTAAAGTTGTCATCAAGCATTGAAGAACATTGGAGAACACCTATAGGCTACAATTCAAGGTTTCAGATCTAGAAACCAATCAGGAAGGATAGAGAAAAAGAAGAAGAGTAGGATCAACTTTGAAGCTTCGAAAAACCCTAACTGGACTGATTCGCCACTTTTGGTGAATGAGTCCCATTTCTAGTCAAAATTCATATTTTTGCAGATTTAGATACCCTTTAGGCAGATTCTTGTTCGCACACAAACCCATAATTTGGACTGATTCACCCAACTTGGTGAATGAGTCCCACCCAAAATTAAAGAAAAATGTGTTTCAAACCTCCATCCAACCATTTCTAGATTTCTAGGTGCACACATTCCTTTATGTAGTTTTTTGTGTTGTTTCATTCACATTTCTAGGTCATTTTGTAGGTCATTGCATATAATTAGGGTTTAGTATTGCATCTTGTATTTCATTTGTTTTTCCAAGTTCTTACTTGGTGGTGAACCCCTTATTAGTTTCCATTTAGCCCCAAGGATAGTTGTAACATCCCTCCTCTTAATACCCAAGTAAACTCAAGAATTTACTAGAAGGTAAATAAACTAGTAACCATGAGAGATAAATTTTTTTTTTAAACATTTTCATAAGCTCAAGAAATAAAGTACAAATTTTCTGGATAATTTCAAACTTGAAATCATATGCATTTGCAACCAGAATCAAAGAGAAGTCCATACACTTTTCATTTATATTACATAAAATACAAATGGAAAAAGAATAGTTTTACCTCATAAGTTGATTTTCATAAGCCATTAATGGAGTTCACTGCATCTGGAATGTTGATATCTATCTTCATGAACCTCGGTGAGTCTTCTACTACAGAGGAAGAGCATCATTCGAGTTCTTTTCCTCCAACCACGGACTAAAGCGGTCCCCCGCACACTTTCTAACTGGAAGTGGCCCTACCCTTCATGAAGGGTATAGATATAAGGAACTATCAAGTTTCTCCATTTGAGTCCTACTGATGTGTCCTACAAAACTCAATCGACCATACAACTCTAGATCCCTTCTAGCTAAGTATGATCATTCTGAATTGTCATGCCATCTAGACACATACCTCTAACTCGTCTTATAAATTATCTCACACTATCACCTTACTTTGTTTGGTACTTTAGACACAACTTGTTTGTACAAAAAATCCATTCTAGCCAATTTGACCTAGAACTAATCCTTAATCCAAGATATACATGTAATATAAAGATTTAGGTATTTCTAACCTTTTTATGAGTCCCTCATTGCATACTTGCAATTTCTAGGGTTTATGATTTTTTGTCATTTTACTCTCTAATTCTAATATCAAACATCTTTGATGCATTAGAACAAGTTTCAACATTATCATGGAATCTCTTAACGTGTTACTAATACTCTTCTTGTCTTGTTCCATGGTTTTCTCAACCTTTCACTGCCGATCAAATATAGTTTTCTCAACCTTACAATGTCAATCAATATATATATACATACAATGTCATAACTGATATAAGGGTTATAGATTTCCTATATCCTTCTTGTTTTAATACTAGGATTTAGCTTCTCTTAACCCAATACATGGAAATAATTGAATTCCTTGTTTTCCCAAAGGTAATAACATAATCATATCAAAACCTATGAACAAAATGCTTCTAGTCTTTCCTAGACCATTTCGCATTGCTCATGTTCAGATTTCATGTAACATGAATAAGCATACTATTCGAGGTAATTCCTCACCAATATAATATCTAAAAGAATACCATCACTTTATATTAATTTTTGTGAACTAAGACAATCTTTTAACCCTAAAAGGTTGATTTATAGAAGATAATAATCTACTTTTGACCCCTTGGTCTACTTGAGTCTACTGACTTTCAACATAGGTTAAGTTATGAACTCATAAATAACTTCCTTGTCCCATAAACCTTTATTGATCATAATATTTTACCATCATCATATGGAATTGAGTTATGAATCTCTCCTTATGTCCCACCCTGAGGTAAATCATTCCAGTGATACTCAATCTTGGGCTATCTATGTCTTCTATGCACTTAGCACTAAAATAAGTTCTATTGAACAAGAACTACGAGATCTATATCTTTGCATTTCCTGGTTTACTCTCTCTCCTGAGACAACATAACATAAGTAATATTGGTTAATTGAAAGAATATCTAAATTTCCACATCCCTAGATCACCTATTCTCCTAGATTTGTTTTACAAAAATGACATGCAAAAATCAATTTCGTATAAGGAATTCTATATCCATAATGCAACATTGTCACTTCAATATCAAAAGGTTATTATCTTCACTAAAACCTCCATTCAAATAAATAGCAAAGATATGCTTCTAAAAGCAAGAATACATCTATTGAACTATCATAGTCTTCATTGTAGATATTCCATTTAACCTTATATTTCTCTTTTAAGGGAAAACTGATTTGGTCTTTCCATTCTCTAGAACTTGTACCATTTTCCCTTTAAGGATGCATGTTCAACAAGCTAAATAAAATATTACATAGATTCATCCTTTCTTTCTTGTAATAAAAATTTGTTAATATATACACCCATAATAAACTCTTTATTTGCAAGGGTATATTAAGTTAAGGATAGAGAAAATCATGCCTATATAAACGGTGCTATTCTGCACTCCTTACCAATGATGCTTTTGCAAGCTTGTGGAAATAAATAGATTTATAATCTCTTCTAATCCTTCTTCAAAGCAATCAAGGTTCAAACTTTTGTAGGAATCTCTTAGCAGCTTACATTAGCCGTTCTTGGAATTTCTACACAAAATCATAGAACTAGCACATTGCTTCCCATTTGTCTATAGAGGTATTCTCACCCCATGGATGAGGGAATTCTCTCAATTCCATGAATTTGGTATTACTCCTGCATATGTATTTATATTTTTGGACTCAAAAGCTCTTTGGACAATTCATTTTATGCATATCCTTTAATCCTTTCTCAATTATCAGAATTCGTTTTCACCTTAATGTAAGGTGGTAGATTCTAGACTAGAATTTGGTGGTCTCTTGACTTGTTGAGTCCTCTCCTCTCATGACTTTTTTTTTCTACGCATATCATATACTTAGAAAAGATCAATTATCATCCACTGTAAACATGCTCCTCACATTCCCACAAAGTGGATAGGCTTGCTCAAACTTGCAAATCTGTATCGTAACCAATGACCAATGAAAAACCCTTGAAATTCAAATCAACTTAGGCCCAATAACTAATAGCATGGCATTGTGCGTGCATTCAAAAAGATTAGAAATGTTTTTCCTTCTCCCTATTCACTGGTTTCAGCTACTTGAGTTTCATGTGAAGATGGATTGAATCCACTCTACCCATTCTTCAGTAATCTTGCTTAATACTATTCTCAACTTTTTCTTCTATTTTTCATATATCTCCAAAATGAGCTTTGATTTCTTATTCAACCCCCATTTTGAGAGCATAAAGCCACAACTATCCTCCTCCGTTACTTGAAAAATAATTATATAACTATGTATAACTGAAACCCATTTTCTTCCCTACCGAAACCCTTTTCCAATTTCCACTTTTCCCCACTTCCTCCTCACAAGAATCGGTTATAAAAATTGATATAGAGGTAGATAGAGAAAGACCATTATAAAACTGATTCCAATCATGTTTTCATGCTGCTTCAATGGTTCCTCCATTGTCACCATTTTCTCAAGCTATAGTTGGGGTGAGAGAAAGCAACTGAAACCCATTATCTAAGCGGTTACGAGAGCAAGATTTATGTGGTGAATGCCATGGTATGAAGTTTCAACTATTTAAATTGAAATTAGAAAGGTTCTCGTCACCTTTGGTGATATCCAAGGATTAAGAAGGTTTACATGTCGATGGACTACTATTTTATTTTACCGCTTCTCAACTATATGGCGCAAATTTTTCTATTCAAAAGAACATTTAAAAAATCATTAATATTACAATATGTGCCACCTCAAATTAAGTTCCACGGCTCTTTATAGCTTAACAACATTTGAATTATGTTGAAACTCTTTCCATTTATAATATTCAAGCTCACAACCTTGATGGCCTTACTAATATTTGAAATACTATTAAGCTTTCACCACCTTCATATTGTTGGTTGTGGCTAAACAAAATCCATTTTGTTATTTAAAAATAAACACTTATATAAATAGGCATATCTATGTTGTCTCTATTTAATCAATAAGCTCCTCAATTGAGTTGAGCAAACTTATCAATATATCATGCCCCTCCATAAAGGGAGCCTTGTCGAAATAATGGACTCAACGACTAGCTTAGTCATCACCAAATACAAACACATATAAATGACAAATCATTTTGAAATTTAGAGTTGGTAACACAATCTTACACGATCGACGACGTTGATCTTTTTGTCGTCTCTCAGGCGTATTCACCCCATAAAACGAACTCATGGATGATCATCATAATGACTTCCTTTTACAAGGAATTAGGCTATAATATTAGTTCCTTGAATTATTAAGCCAATTCAAACTATTATAAAAAATATAGACAATAATGAACAACCAATTATGCAATTGAGGTCACAACATAAACTCATTTATGACATAAGAAGTGACATGTTCGATTGAAAGTTGTCTTAGTTACAAAACAACTAATGTTCAACCTTGACGACATCACTATCCCCAAAATTACTAGGTTGACGTTAAAAAACTTGAAATAGACTTTAAAGAACATCAAAAACTTGTTGAGTCAAAAATTAAACCTAGACCAAAAGGGTTGAGTATCACTTACCTGACTCAACTAGGTTCACCAATTTGCACCAACACTAGACCTAAGATGGTGACAACCTATTCTTTTCCTTGTATCTTTACCATTTTCTCTGATGATGATCTCCCTCCCTTTCTTCGAGGGGTGGAAACCTATTCCTTGAATGCAACTTGCAATCACCAACTAGAGATTAGTGTATCAATAATCATTTCATAATCCTCATGAAATCGTCACATCTTGACAACTTTTAAACACATGTCAATTTTAGTCAAATAAATGTAACTCATGAAAAAATTGATTTTTCCAGACATTTTTCCTAAACATCAAATCATTGAATCATACGTAATCATCTACTAATTACTTCAAAAGTAAAAAGTAAAACATAGTTAAAGTTAGGGGTGAAACAATAACTCTATTGCAAGATCTCTTTCTCCTTTACATTGAGATCTCTAGGGTTACCCTTGAATGTAGTAGGCGGAAAGTGGGTATGCTCTATGCCCTATCATATGATAGCATCCATCCCACATTTCATATACAACATTTTGGTGAACCTATAGTTAGAACATTTCATTTTCCAATTTGGAGTTCATCATCATCCTAGATCTAGCTTGCATTGACTTTGCATTAGTTAATTGGAATCTAGGGTTTCTAAATTTTTTGTGCATTAGTGAAAGTGCATATAGGTTACATTTTTGCATCTCAAATCATTTAAAATCATTTGAAAACTACATTTGTAGTTGGGTTACAGATCATACAACATAAAAAGCAGAAAAATCAATTAAAATTTTCTATTTTTTTTGAAAAAAATCCCTCCTAGGACTCATTCGCACCTTGGGCGAATCAGTCCCAGTACACCCCTAAAACTACCTTTCGCAACATTTAAAACCTTTTTTCTGCACTTTTTGTTTGCTGCCTTTGGTTATCGGTTTTAGTTTGTTGAGTTTCTGTTACACACATTTCATTAAAACTAGCTTAAATTGGTCCATTTAATGCATTGCTTAGTTCCAAATTTGAATTTGCAACATTTCATTTTCAGATCATTGCATAGTATAATTAGTAAATTACCTTGTTTGAAATCTAAAAATTTCATTTCATTCTAGGTCTTAACATTGCATTTTAAGTTTGGATAGGTTATTGTTCAAAAATGTTAGTTTCAGTCTTTTCCAAGTTTGCAAAGAAAAAGCTAGTCAATAAACATGTTAGTCACTCGTTCAATGCATTCCATAGTTACAAGAGTCTCTTGGTGCAAGAGAGTGAGAATGTTTACAATTACCTTAAACCTACACCCCTTGTTATCTCTCCTATTTGTGGGAATGATGCGATAGAAGAATATGGAAATATAGATTGTAGATACTGAAAAATGTCCTAAGTCTACGAGCGTCATTTTTCTTGGTTGTCATCCTTCAATAATTGAATAATTTTAATTATTCAATTATGTTTGATCATATTCCTCTATTAATTAAATAATTTTTAATTATTTAATTAATTCATCTTCTCATCTCTATTCTATCCTGATCAATTAAAATTATTTAATTGTGTCGTTAATATACCCCTTTCTTCAATAATTAAATATTAAATCATTATTTATTTAATTATTTATCTTTCATCTATAGTCAGATAATAATAATAATTATTTGACCTTTTATTCTTCTATAATTAAATAATTGTCAAAATTATTTAATTGTGTAATTCCTCTCTTTTGAATAAATAATTCAAATTAATTATCCATGTCCAATTTCCATCTCCCCATTTAATTAAATTGATTAATTTAATTAAATCTCCTTTTTCATTTTCTCCAAATAAATAATTTGAATAAATTATTTATTTGCCACTTGTCCCTTTCCTCCATTTTCGAATAAATAATTTATGCACCTCTTTTGGTCAAAAATTCCCTGTCATTAATCCCTATCATAGTCTTCAATATTGCTATCATAGCTATCAAGCGTCATAGCTATCAGTGTCATACCTGTCGTAATCCCTCTAGGAATGGCATATTCTTGGTGCATCAATTCTCAATCGTTGATCTCAGGCATCTTTCTAGAATCTTGATCTTGGCCATCCATTTTGTAACCTCCCTCTCATGCATCCTCATTCGTCGATCTTGGAATATTTCTAGAAGATTAATTTGGACCGTCCATTCGAATGGTTGTCTATAAAAGCAACCTTCCTCTCCCATTTTACATTTAACAACCATTTTGTCTCCAACTTTCTACTTACCATTTAACATTTTTGTACAAGTACTACAACAAATTTGAGGGAAAAGTTGCATAAGGAGAAATAGGAGAGCATGAGAAGTAATCAACCATGATGGGGAGTATTTTATTTTGTGCTTTACATATTCTTGATTTCTCTCCATTATTTGTGTTCTCATGTTTTGATGTGGTTTGTAGCTTAGAAGTGTTGGCTATCACTTTATCTAGGCTAGGAACTCTTTAACCCCATCTTACATTGGTGAACCCGACATGAAAAATGGTATTGCAAATTTTTCATACAATTTTTCTTGTTTTTTTAGATTTTAGGTACAAAGTGATGCAACTAATAGACACAATGACACATTTTCTAGGAAATGATGCAATTGATAAACACATCAATGCATTTGACGAGAAATGACACATCTGAAGGAAACATTTGTGGGCGGGAAAATTTGAATTTAAAAATGCAACATAATTGATTCTATGTGACATAACGCAATGACACAACTGCTGAAAGGAACGACACATTTGTCTACTAGTTATAAAGTTTCAGTTTTAGCATCTTTTTTATTTTTCTTTTGGTTTGTGCAAATAGAGTAGAGTTTCTGGGCTACTAATTTTTTGTTTGCAGCGTGTGGCATTGAAGTGGAGCTCCCAAAATTTCTTCTTTTGAAGCAAGAAAAAAATCAAGCTCTTAGTTTGGTTTCTTTTAAGCTTTTTAGCTTAGTTTCATTTCTTTATTTTCTAGTTGGATTTAGTTGTTGATTTCTGTATTTCTAGTCTAGCTTTCAACTCTTTTGTGCTAACTAGCTTTTGTAGTTTTTTTGTTGGTCCAAGATCATTGTGTGAAACTACTAATATGTGGTTTTTTAGGTTTGAATATCCAAGACTTTATTTTGAAACCACAATCTTGCTTACTTTAGATTAGATGACACTTCATTTAGTGCTCTAAAATGAATGATTGTCTTCTCTCACATAGATTTAATTAGGGGGTAATGAACCACATGTCTTAGTGTTTGAAGGATGATAGGTATTATGCTCTCACCTTGTACAAACTCGGTGATCAGAAATCCAGACCTATATGATTTTGTGTTCACCCATTAGAGGGCTTGCCTTGGTGGGAAAAAGTACTCACCCCAAGGGAACGACCCAAAGTGGTAACAAGCTAAAGCCAATCCCTTCCGAGCCACTATAAATAAATGTGCTTCCTGACTAAAGTTGGTTAGCAATAGGTGCGAATGTGTCATACCAACAAGTTCCACCCTCAGTAGTCGCGTGCTACGTAAATATCCTTTTCTTAGGGAAAGGAATGGGAGGCCTCTTGACTACATAGTCTTGAGCTAATCTTGCCACATGTATGGAAACCTTGAACGAATGCCCTTACTAGACACTTCTTGTTTTTAGAAGCGAAAATACTTCTATTTGTTGGTGTAGGAGGTCAAACCTCTAAAGCCATCCCACATAATCACAGTTCTTTGTAGAGATAGAAAATTTTGGGAAGTGACTACCTGAGAATTCAGAACTTGGTATGCCTGTAGAAGTGAGTGCCATGGAGGGGAGCTAGTTCTACCAAGTTCCTAAGCTATCCTCATTGAATAAGCACGACTGGAGAAATCCAAGTGGGAACTCAACAAGTATTGTCCTGGCCAACCTTAGGATTATACTTATCTTCTTGAAATAAAACATTTTCAAACATCAAAAAAGGCCAAAACAAAGTTCTTGATGTTGTCTGTTGTGTTTTCCAATCACCTTTCTTTATAAACAATCAAAATTTGGATCAAAACCATTTCAAAAACATCAAAACTGTCAAAACAACCTTCTGGAAAACCACAATTTCCAAAAATAGACCCATAACTGTTATTGTGAATCGCAATTGAGATATAGAAAATTGCAACTATCTTCCTGAACTGCAATTGATGAAAATAGAGCCACATCTAATAACCTAAACCACAACGCATTTGCTGAAAACTGAGCCATAATTTTCTACTAAACAAAAACTTTTGAAATTTTTGTCCAAAATCTACTCAAAACAGTTTCACAGTGACCTTTGACTTCTAAACTAGAGACTTGCAAGATTCATCACCTCATTCTGGCACTAGGAATATACTGCATCATAGTTTACCTTTCTCCATCCTTTGCATTGCATTAACCAAACTTTGATCCTTAGGTTGCATTTAGGCTTTCAAATTTTTAACATAGGAACACATTTGAGCTTTTGGAAAATTCTTGGTCACATACTCTATTTGTCATTGACTATTATCCTCCATATTATCAAAACCTTGTCATTATCACCCTTATCACGTTTGAGTCTTAAGCTTTTGTCATAGTCTTAACTCAAGCCTTGTCAAAATCATCTCCTTGAATGGTCAATGACACTTAGAATTTTTTCCTTGCGTTCACATTATCCTCATTGTCATCCTTTGTTCAAGATTCCTTTGCATCTAGATTACATCCTTATCCCAAAAATTTCATCTTTATCTTAGCATCATATCAATTAGTCAATCCTTCATTTTCCTTGCATTTTTATATCTCAAAAATACCAAAAACATAGTTTGTCTTCATCTCAACCTTAGTTGCATTATTACCTTAATCTTAAATTAACACCATTTAGTCACCTTATCATCACCCTTAATCATCGACAACCTTTAGTATGCATTAGCTTCATCTTCATCTTGCACTAGCCTCATTTATCCTTATATCCAGAAGATTAAAAAAAAAACATAGCTTAATTCATCATCTTGGATTTACCAATTCCACTTGCAAAAGTCTCTCATGGTTGAAACAAGGTTAAAAACCAAACGAAAGGACATGGATTTACTAAGCAACCCTTTTCCTGACAATACCACAAATTCAAATCATTCTACACCTCGAAAGAACACACTACAAAGAGAACAAAGTGACTCTTGGGAAGACCTAAATCTCAAACAATTCAACAAGAAATTGAACCCTTAAGAGATTGAAAGGGCTTATCAATATCCTATAATTTTAAGCATAGTTGATGGACTTGTTAGTTCTAGTCCAAACAAATTTTTCTATGCACTAGCCAAGAAAGGTGCCAAGTTACCTCAAGGTTTTGACGTATCAACCATTATAGAAGAAGAAATTGAAAATCCATTTGTCATGCCTGGTGCAAGAGCACCCTAGTAGGATCATGCCTCCATGAGGAAAATTTAGGATTTTGACTTGGTATTGTTAATTCCATGTTGAAATAAGGCATAAGTGGCCACATTTAGCTTGTATTAGGTCTTAGATTGTAATTTAAAGTCATTTGGGGCTAAAATGTAAAAGTTGCACAAATTGACAAAAATGTTGTCAATGCAAAATTTGTAAAAAGCAACAAATTGCAAAATTAAGGAAGGTGAAGGGTTAGGAAGTTAAGGAGTCAATTTTAGGTGTTTTTTTTTCTTTATAAAGGAATTTTTAACCTTCACAAATCTTGAGGAAGGTTGGAGGACAATCTATGAATTTGAAGTTCAATGAAATTCTCAGATTTTTAGTTAGTTTTCTATAATTTTATTGTTTCATGCCATTGTATGACCAAAAACTAAGCACATAACCTCTCCTCCTCCATATTAGGTTATAGCCTTGTGAATCTATATTAAAATTCAATTTATATCATTTGAATCCATCCTAATATGAGAAATTTATTGGAGATTTTCTTTG
>VDFB02047230.1:596627758-596731586 GCA_007258455.2 Sequoia sempervirens | reverse complement strand
TGAAGACCTCAACTATCTGACTTCTTGTAATATCCAACATGGGGGCTCCATCTAGAAATCTCTTGATTACCTTGTCTAGCCAATTCTAGAATCAAATCCTCCTCCACTAATACATTTTGGACAACTAGCTTGCCAATGCCACATGTCTAGAGGTGACATGTGGGGTGACTAGAAAATATTCTATTAAAAGCATATAGAAAAAGGTCCCAACCACTATGAGGCACCACAACATCACCTACCCTAATAGCCAAGTGTTGAAAATGGCTTGTTAATATACCCTCACCAATTTTCCTCTTCCCAATTGGTTTGACCTCTGAGGCAGTATCCTTAGCAGCCTCCTCCATAAACCTAGTGTAATATCTTTTTATAGTCCTTTTCTTCCCAGATGTTTTAGGGAATTCTTGCTTAGCAACATCACCCTAGGGTTTTTATTTCTTAGCTCTCTTCTGTGTGCGGTTCCTCTTAGGTTTAGTAGACTCACTAGGCTAACTGATTTTGCAAGGTCTTATGAAACCAGGGTTTTAAAACAACTGAGAATTATAGCCTTAATTTTTAAATTCACAAGGTTTATACTTGATTTTAAATTTTTTTATCCCACTCCCCAAACCCTATGTGAAATAAATACTATTCTCTTACTGAACAAAACAATAACCCTAAGTTTCAAAACCATAGCACTTTACCTAATTCTCAGACTACCCAATGCTAAAGAGCTTACACAAAGGGGTGAAAGAAATTTAGCTTACCTGAGAATAACCAACACTTTGCTCTTCAAATTATCTTCACATGAAGCTCGACTTCTCATTTCTTCTAAACTTGACCAATTTTTTTACTTTGAACAAATGCAATTGTGAAAGAAAAAAGACCATATGCCTCATTTAAGGTTCAGAGATGGTGCATCTTCACCATTAATGCCTAAAAGAAAGCTTGCATGAGTGAACTGACATTTAGCCATTTAGGTTTGAATTTAGGCCATCAATCTTTCTAATTTAAAACATCATCAATGGTTCTCCTTGCTCATCACCTTTTTCTTTCCACTATCATGCTTTAAAACAATGATGACACCCTAAGAAGTTGCCACATAGCCGCTCCACATTTCTCAATAGTCCTCTTGAACTCCATTGCTCATTATTGTAATACTATTGCTTGATCAAATGGAAGAGTGATGTGAAGAGTAGCCCCGATGGAGGGAATATTCAACCATCACCCATTGCTTGTCATTGTGATGTTGGAAAGTTATACTTATACTTTGGCAATGTGAAGACCCCCTGCGATGCAAAGAAACTTGTCTTCGCCCATCGCTCATCACTATAGTTTATTAGAAATGAAAATAATTTCTGCGACAAGTGATATGGTTGATGGCATAGGATGCTGACAAGTGGCACGATCATAGCCCATGGTTTCTTACCTCCTATCGCTCATTGTTTTAGATGAATTGAGTGACAAAATTTTTTTATGATGAAAAGAACTAGCATGATGTAAAAGGAATGCAAAGGCCATCACGTGCCATTGTAAAGATTAATTGAGCACAAATAATTTAGTGATACGAAGTATAGCAACAATGCAAGGATAGCATAAGCCATCATGTGTTGTGGAAGTGGAATGAAAAGGCCAAGAGGTTTCAGTGATGAGAAATACAAAGACTTTAAGTGGTGGTATTTGATCACATGCCTTAATATTTATTCATAGAGAGGGGCCGCCTAGGAAAGATGAGGGATGAGGACTTAAAAAGACTTAAGACCACAATTGAACAAGGATATAAAGCTAAAATATTTCCACACCCCAACTTTATAAAATATTAAAACCACAGACCAAAATAACAAGGAAGATACCATGCAATAGAGTAAACGAGAATTCTAAGCACAAGGGGTCGATGACCATATGAGTTCAAAGGATCAAGATGTAACTTAGACAACTGTTAACCTAGTCAACAGGTCAATGAAAATTTAGATCAAAGGAAATAAGGATTATGAAAGAGGGAGAAAATGCTAAGTAAAAGTCACCTAATAGTAGAAAACCCTAAACCCCTATAACATTTCAGAACAAGAAGCCACCTAAGTAAGGACATTTGACCAGTGGAGCATAAAGATTTTGAGGGTTCCACCAATGGATTTTACTAGGCATGCATGCCTCTTGCAGGCATGGTGAGGTTTCAAATCTCATGGTTGAAGTAGACCTAGCACAAAGGACACCCAAAAAGCAAGGACCTTCTTGGACAAGGCAAGAAGACCAGACCAAAGCACATAAAACCAATGTAAAAAATATACTAAATTTATAATGTACATGGAGAAAAACATATTTCAAGAGAAATATGGCTTCAAGAATTGTCCATATACTGGAAATTCAAGAATTTCACCTATCAAACTTTGGAGAAAGTAAGAATCCTTAACATGTGTATTTGATACCAGATAAGGGCCTGACCACAGTGCCTCAAACTTCCCATGCTTACCCTTATCCTGAGCTCTAAAATTTTACATCATTATCATGCTCCTGACTTCAAATTTCTTGGGAGAAGCCCTTTTATCATACAAGTACTTGACTTGCAGCTACATTTTAGTATTTTTATCATTATCTTCTCTTCTAGTTTCATCCAACTGTATCAAGGCATAAACTCTATAATACATTTCATCACATTGTGGTAATGGAAAAAGTATCCCTTCTACTTTTCCCTTGCTTGTTTGGGCCCTCCTCCTTAGAACTAGGCTTACACAAGTCTCTTGATTTAGTGTTGCAATGTGTTTCGATACTTCTCACTTTAGGTCTTGGGGTCTTGTGAACTAAATGAAAAATGAATGTACCTTTATAAAGTAAAGTAGGAAGTGCCAAACTCACTTCTCCAAATACTCTTTTCTAAGGTTTTACTAAATTAACTAAACCCAATAAACCTCTTTTTGACCTTAATCACGCCTTATCTAAAGTGTTGTAAAGTCTTGTAACACATTTTGACACTTTTATAGGCTTTTCATTAATAATTGGGATTTCTTATGCTTTAATTGGCTCTATTTTGCATCCACAAGCCTCATTTAATGCATCTTTTCAAGGATAATCCTCGGACAAACATTAACTTGTAAATTCAGTGTTTCCAAGCTTGAATGATCCATATATTTATGATATGGGACTCATTCACCACTATGGTGTTTGAGTCCCTAATTTATTTTTGGTCCCAAGCCTGGTTTCATGTACCCCTAAGCATTTTTATAAAATGGTCTCAAAACTTAGGGCTTTAGACCCATTCGGCCACCTTGGGGTACGAGTCCCTGTGGTGGGCCCAAAAATCAAAATTAATTCAATTTTGGTAGGATTTTATCCTCCTCCTAGATCTAATGTTAGCTTAGAAGAATTTGAGGCAGAATTATTACATAAATTGAGTATAAATAAGCAAGGCTTTTCTCATTTTGTTCCTGCTATCTCAAGTATCCTTATAGCAAGTGTTGAGTTCACAAGAGCATTCAAGTGCATTCAAGACAAGATTATCAAGCATTTTAGAGCAACATTCAAGCATCAATCATCATGTCAAGGATTGCATGCATCAAGTTTTTAGCTAACAATTATATTGTAGGATTTTATGATCCTGCCAAGCATTTCATTCAAGATCTATCTAATTCAAGCAAGAGTCAAGATATACACATTGGAGCCATATTTCATACATGTTTGCAAAGACCGTGATGATAGTTTCGTGAGAGTTGCAACATCATATTTCTGTTCATTCATCATTCCCACCACACATTTCATTCTATCATGGGTTTGATTACTGCAAAATGGGTTTGCACTAAGGTAAACCCCTATCCACTAACTCCAACAAAAATTTTCCCTCTCCTTTGTGTGTGATTTGTAGGTCTAGGGTATAGATTTCCTAAGGATCAAGATTAGAGAAAAGTTGCCAAGTCATTCAAAGTTGTTAAAGTTGTCATCAAGCATTGAAGAACATTGGAGAACACCTATAGGCTACAATTCAAGGTTTCAGATCTAGAAACCAATCAGGAAGGATAGAGAAAAAGAAGAAGAGTAGGATCAACTTTGAAGCTTCGAAAAACCCTAACTGGACTGATTCGCCACTTTTGGTGAATGAGTCCCATTTCTAGTCAAAATTCATATTTTTGCAGATTTAGATACCCTTTAGGCAGATTCTTGTTCGCACACAAACCCATAATTTGGACTGATTCACCCAACTTGGTGAATGAGTCCCACCCAAAATTAAAGAAAAATGTGTTTCAAACCTCCATCCAACCATTTCTAGATTTCTAGGTGCACACATTCCTTTATGTAGTTTTTTGTGTTGTTTCATTCACATTTCTAGGTCATTTTGTAGGTCATTGCATATAATTAGGGTTTAGTATTGCATCTTGTATTTCATTTGTTTTTCCAAGTTCTTACTTGGTGGTGAACCCCTTATTAGTTTCCATTTAGCCCCAAGGATAGTTGTAACATCCCTCCTCTTAATACCCAAGTAAACTCAAGAATTTACTAGAAGGTAAATAAACTAGTAACCATGAGAGATAAATTTTTTTTTTAAACATTTTCATAAGCTCAAGAAATAAAGTACAAATTTTCTGGATAATTTCAAACTTGAAATCATATGCATTTGCAACCAGAATCAAAGAGAAGTCCATACACTTTTCATTTATATTACATAAAATACAAATGGAAAAAGAATAGTTTTACCTCATAAGTTGATTTTCATAAGCCATTAATGGAGTTCACTGCATCTGGAATGTTGATATCTATCTTCATGAACCTCGGTGAGTCTTCTACTACAGAGGAAGAGCATCATTCGAGTTCTTTTCCTCCAACCACGGACTAAAGCGGTCCCCCGCACACTTTCTAACTGGAAGTGGCCCTACCCTTCATGAAGGGTATAGATATAAGGAACTATCAAGTTTCTCCATTTGAGTCCTACTGATGTGTCCTACAAAACTCAATCGACCATACAACTCTAGATCCCTTCTAGCTAAGTATGATCATTCTGAATTGTCATGCCATCTAGACACATACCTCTAACTCGTCTTATAAATTATCTCACACTATCACCTTACTTTGTTTGGTACTTTAGACACAACTTGTTTGTACAAAAAATCCATTCTAGCCAATTTGACCTAGAACTAATCCTTAATCCAAGATATACATGTAATATAAAGATTTAGGTATTTCTAACCTTTTTATGAGTCCCTCATTGCATACTTGCAATTTCTAGGGTTTATGATTTTTTGTCATTTTACTCTCTAATTCTAATATCAAACATCTTTGATGCATTAGAACAAGTTTCAACATTATCATGGAATCTCTTAACGTGTTACTAATACTCTTCTTGTCTTGTTCCATGGTTTTCTCAACCTTTCACTGCCGATCAAATATAGTTTTCTCAACCTTACAATGTCAATCAATATATATATACATACAATGTCATAACTGATATAAGGGTTATAGATTTCCTATATCCTTCTTGTTTTAATACTAGGATTTAGCTTCTCTTAACCCAATACATGGAAATAATTGAATTCCTTGTTTTCCCAAAGGTAATAACATAATCATATCAAAACCTATGAACAAAATGCTTCTAGTCTTTCCTAGACCATTTCGCATTGCTCATGTTCAGATTTCATGTAACATGAATAAGCATACTATTCGAGGTAATTCCTCACCAATATAATATCTAAAAGAATACCATCACTTTATATTAATTTTTGTGAACTAAGACAATCTTTTAACCCTAAAAGGTTGATTTATAGAAGATAATAATCTACTTTTGACCCCTTGGTCTACTTGAGTCTACTGACTTTCAACATAGGTTAAGTTATGAACTCATAAATAACTTCCTTGTCCCATAAACCTTTATTGATCATAATATTTTACCATCATCATATGGAATTGAGTTATGAATCTCTCCTTATGTCCCACCCTGAGGTAAATCATTCCAGTGATACTCAATCTTGGGCTATCTATGTCTTCTATGCACTTAGCACTAAAATAAGTTCTATTGAACAAGAACTACGAGATCTATATCTTTGCATTTCCTGGTTTACTCTCTCTCCTGAGACAACATAACATAAGTAATATTGGTTAATTGAAAGAATATCTAAATTTCCACATCCCTAGATCACCTATTCTCCTAGATTTGTTTTACAAAAATGACATGCAAAAATCAATTTCGTATAAGGAATTCTATATCCATAATGCAACATTGTCACTTCAATATCAAAAGGTTATTATCTTCACTAAAACCTCCATTCAAATAAATAGCAAAGATATGCTTCTAAAAGCAAGAATACATCTATTGAACTATCATAGTCTTCATTGTAGATATTCCATTTAACCTTATATTTCTCTTTTAAGGGAAAACTGATTTGGTCTTTCCATTCTCTAGAACTTGTACCATTTTCCCTTTAAGGATGCATGTTCAACAAGCTAAATAAAATATTACATAGATTCATCCTTTCTTTCTTGTAATAAAAATTTGTTAATATATACACCCATAATAAACTCTTTATTTGCAAGGGTATATTAAGTTAAGGATAGAGAAAATCATGCCTATATAAACGGTGCTATTCTGCACTCCTTACCAATGATGCTTTTGCAAGCTTGTGGAAATAAATAGATTTATAATCTCTTCTAATCCTTCTTCAAAGCAATCAAGGTTCAAACTTTTGTAGGAATCTCTTAGCAGCTTACATTAGCCGTTCTTGGAATTTCTACACAAAATCATAGAACTAGCACATTGCTTCCCATTTGTCTATAGAGGTATTCTCACCCCATGGATGAGGGAATTCTCTCAATTCCATGAATTTGGTATTACTCCTGCATATGTATTTATATTTTTGGACTCAAAAGCTCTTTGGACAATTCATTTTATGCATATCCTTTAATCCTTTCTCAATTATCAGAATTCGTTTTCACCTTAATGTAAGGTGGTAGATTCTAGACTAGAATTTGGTGGTCTCTTGACTTGTTGAGTCCTCTCCTCTCATGACTTTTTTTTTCTACGCATATCATATACTTAGAAAAGATCAATTATCATCCACTGTAAACATGCTCCTCACATTCCCACAAAGTGGATAGGCTTGCTCAAACTTGCAAATCTGTATCGTAACCAATGACCAATGAAAAACCCTTGAAATTCAAATCAACTTAGGCCCAATAACTAATAGCATGGCATTGTGCGTGCATTCAAAAAGATTAGAAATGTTTTTCCTTCTCCCTATTCACTGGTTTCAGCTACTTGAGTTTCATGTGAAGATGGATTGAATCCACTCTACCCATTCTTCAGTAATCTTGCTTAATACTATTCTCAACTTTTTCTTCTATTTTTCATATATCTCCAAAATGAGCTTTGATTTCTTATTCAACCCCCATTTTGAGAGCATAAAGCCACAACTATCCTCCTCCGTTACTTGAAAAATAATTATATAACTATGTATAACTGAAACCCATTTTCTTCCCTACCGAAACCCTTTTCCAATTTCCACTTTTCCCCACTTCCTCCTCACAAGAATCGGTTATAAAAATTGATATAGAGGTAGATAGAGAAAGACCATTATAAAACTGATTCCAATCATGTTTTCATGCTGCTTCAATGGTTCCTCCATTGTCACCATTTTCTCAAGCTATAGTTGGGGTGAGAGAAAGCAACTGAAACCCATTATCTAAGCGGTTACGAGAGCAAGATTTATGTGGTGAATGCCATGGTATGAAGTTTCAACTATTTAAATTGAAATTAGAAAGGTTCTCGTCACCTTTGGTGATATCCAAGGATTAAGAAGGTTTACATGTCGATGGACTACTATTTTATTTTACCGCTTCTCAACTATATGGCGCAAATTTTTCTATTCAAAAGAACATTTAAAAAATCATTAATATTACAATATGTGCCACCTCAAATTAAGTTCCACGGCTCTTTATAGCTTAACAACATTTGAATTATGTTGAAACTCTTTCCATTTATAATATTCAAGCTCACAACCTTGATGGCCTTACTAATATTTGAAATACTATTAAGCTTTCACCACCTTCATATTGTTGGTTGTGGCTAAACAAAATCCATTTTGTTATTTAAAAATAAACACTTATATAAATAGGCATATCTATGTTGTCTCTATTTAATCAATAAGCTCCTCAATTGAGTTGAGCAAACTTATCAATATATCATGCCCCTCCATAAAGGGAGCCTTGTCGAAATAATGGACTCAACGACTAGCTTAGTCATCACCAAATACAAACACATATAAATGACAAATCATTTTGAAATTTAGAGTTGGTAACACAATCTTACACGATCGACGACGTTGATCTTTTTGTCGTCTCTCAGGCGTATTCACCCCATAAAACGAACTCATGGATGATCATCATAATGACTTCCTTTTACAAGGAATTAGGCTATAATATTAGTTCCTTGAATTATTAAGCCAATTCAAACTATTATAAAAAATATAGACAATAATGAACAACCAATTATGCAATTGAGGTCACAACATAAACTCATTTATGACATAAGAAGTGACATGTTCGATTGAAAGTTGTCTTAGTTACAAAACAACTAATGTTCAACCTTGACGACATCACTATCCCCAAAATTACTAGGTTGACGTTAAAAAACTTGAAATAGACTTTAAAGAACATCAAAAACTTGTTGAGTCAAAAATTAAACCTAGACCAAAAGGGTTGAGTATCACTTACCTGACTCAACTAGGTTCACCAATTTGCACCAACACTAGACCTAAGATGGTGACAACCTATTCTTTTCCTTGTATCTTTACCATTTTCTCTGATGATGATCTCCCTCCCTTTCTTCGAGGGGTGGAAACCTATTCCTTGAATGCAACTTGCAATCACCAACTAGAGATTAGTGTATCAATAATCATTTCATAATCCTCATGAAATCGTCACATCTTGACAACTTTTAAACACATGTCAATTTTAGTCAAATAAATGTAACTCATGAAAAAATTGATTTTTCCAGACATTTTTCCTAAACATCAAATCATTGAATCATACGTAATCATCTACTAATTACTTCAAAAGTAAAAAGTAAAACATAGTTAAAGTTAGGGGTGAAACAATAACTCTATTGCAAGATCTCTTTCTCCTTTACATTGAGATCTCTAGGGTTACCCTTGAATGTAGTAGGCGGAAAGTGGGTATGCTCTATGCCCTATCATATGATAGCATCCATCCCACATTTCATATACAACATTTTGGTGAACCTATAGTTAGAACATTTCATTTTCCAATTTGGAGTTCATCATCATCCTAGATCTAGCTTGCATTGACTTTGCATTAGTTAATTGGAATCTAGGGTTTCTAAATTTTTTGTGCATTAGTGAAAGTGCATATAGGTTACATTTTTGCATCTCAAATCATTTAAAATCATTTGAAAACTACATTTGTAGTTGGGTTACAGATCATACAACATAAAAAGCAGAAAAATCAATTAAAATTTTCTATTTTTTTTGAAAAAAATCCCTCCTAGGACTCATTCGCACCTTGGGCGAATCAGTCCCAGTACACCCCTAAAACTACCTTTCGCAACATTTAAAACCTTTTTTCTGCACTTTTTGTTTGCTGCCTTTGGTTATCGGTTTTAGTTTGTTGAGTTTCTGTTACACACATTTCATTAAAACTAGCTTAAATTGGTCCATTTAATGCATTGCTTAGTTCCAAATTTGAATTTGCAACATTTCATTTTCAGATCATTGCATAGTATAATTAGTAAATTACCTTGTTTGAAATCTAAAAATTTCATTTCATTCTAGGTCTTAACATTGCATTTTAAGTTTGGATAGGTTATTGTTCAAAAATGTTAGTTTCAGTCTTTTCCAAGTTTGCAAAGAAAAAGCTAGTCAATAAACATGTTAGTCACTCGTTCAATGCATTCCATAGTTACAAGAGTCTCTTGGTGCAAGAGAGTGAGAATGTTTACAATTACCTTAAACCTACACCCCTTGTTATCTCTCCTATTTGTGGGAATGATGCGATAGAAGAATATGGAAATATAGATTGTAGATACTGAAAAATGTCCTAAGTCTACGAGCGTCATTTTTCTTGGTTGTCATCCTTCAATAATTGAATAATTTTAATTATTCAATTATGTTTGATCATATTCCTCTATTAATTAAATAATTTTTAATTATTTAATTAATTCATCTTCTCATCTCTATTCTATCCTGATCAATTAAAATTATTTAATTGTGTCGTTAATATACCCCTTTCTTCAATAATTAAATATTAAATCATTATTTATTTAATTATTTATCTTTCATCTATAGTCAGATAATAATAATAATTATTTGACCTTTTATTCTTCTATAATTAAATAATTGTCAAAATTATTTAATTGTGTAATTCCTCTCTTTTGAATAAATAATTCAAATTAATTATCCATGTCCAATTTCCATCTCCCCATTTAATTAAATTGATTAATTTAATTAAATCTCCTTTTTCATTTTCTCCAAATAAATAATTTGAATAAATTATTTATTTGCCACTTGTCCCTTTCCTCCATTTTCGAATAAATAATTTATGCACCTCTTTTGGTCAAAAATTCCCTGTCATTAATCCCTATCATAGTCTTCAATATTGCTATCATAGCTATCAAGCGTCATAGCTATCAGTGTCATACCTGTCGTAATCCCTCTAGGAATGGCATATTCTTGGTGCATCAATTCTCAATCGTTGATCTCAGGCATCTTTCTAGAATCTTGATCTTGGCCATCCATTTTGTAACCTCCCTCTCATGCATCCTCATTCGTCGATCTTGGAATATTTCTAGAAGATTAATTTGGACCGTCCATTCGAATGGTTGTCTATAAAAGCAACCTTCCTCTCCCATTTTACATTTAACAACCATTTTGTCTCCAACTTTCTACTTACCATTTAACATTTTTGTACAAGTACTACAACAAATTTGAGGGAAAAGTTGCATAAGGAGAAATAGGAGAGCATGAGAAGTAATCAACCATGATGGGGAGTATTTTATTTTGTGCTTTACATATTCTTGATTTCTCTCCATTATTTGTGTTCTCATGTTTTGATGTGGTTTGTAGCTTAGAAGTGTTGGCTATCACTTTATCTAGGCTAGGAACTCTTTAACCCCATCTTACATTGGTGAACCCGACATGAAAAATGGTATTGCAAATTTTTCATACAATTTTTCTTGTTTTTTTAGATTTTAGGTACAAAGTGATGCAACTAATAGACACAATGACACATTTTCTAGGAAATGATGCAATTGATAAACACATCAATGCATTTGACGAGAAATGACACATCTGAAGGAAACATTTGTGGGCGGGAAAATTTGAATTTAAAAATGCAACATAATTGATTCTATGTGACATAACGCAATGACACAACTGCTGAAAGGAACGACACATTTGTCTACTAGTTATAAAGTTTCAGTTTTAGCATCTTTTTTATTTTTCTTTTGGTTTGTGCAAATAGAGTAGAGTTTCTGGGCTACTAATTTTTTGTTTGCAGCGTGTGGCATTGAAGTGGAGCTCCCAAAATTTCTTCTTTTGAAGCAAGAAAAAAATCAAGCTCTTAGTTTGGTTTCTTTTAAGCTTTTTAGCTTAGTTTCATTTCTTTATTTTCTAGTTGGATTTAGTTGTTGATTTCTGTATTTCTAGTCTAGCTTTCAACTCTTTTGTGCTAACTAGCTTTTGTAGTTTTTTTGTTGGTCCAAGATCATTGTGTGAAACTACTAATATGTGGTTTTTTAGGTTTGAATATCCAAGACTTTATTTTGAAACCACAATCTTGCTTACTTTAGATTAGATGACACTTCATTTAGTGCTCTAAAATGAATGATTGTCTTCTCTCACATAGATTTAATTAGGGGGTAATGAACCACATGTCTTAGTGTTTGAAGGATGATAGGTATTATGCTCTCACCTTGTACAAACTCGGTGATCAGAAATCCAGACCTATATGATTTTGTGTTCACCCATTAGAGGGCTTGCCTTGGTGGGAAAAAGTACTCACCCCAAGGGAACGACCCAAAGTGGTAACAAGCTAAAGCCAATCCCTTCCGAGCCACTATAAATAAATGTGCTTCCTGACTAAAGTTGGTTAGCAATAGGTGCGAATGTGTCATACCAACAAGTTCCACCCTCAGTAGTCGCGTGCTACGTAAATATCCTTTTCTTAGGGAAAGGAATGGGAGGCCTCTTGACTACATAGTCTTGAGCTAATCTTGCCACATGTATGGAAACCTTGAACGAATGCCCTTACTAGACACTTCTTGTTTTTAGAAGCGAAAATACTTCTATTTGTTGGTGTAGGAGGTCAAACCTCTAAAGCCATCCCACATAATCACAGTTCTTTGTAGAGATAGAAAATTTTGGGAAGTGACTACCTGAGAATTCAGAACTTGGTATGCCTGTAGAAGTGAGTGCCATGGAGGGGAGCTAGTTCTACCAAGTTCCTAAGCTATCCTCATTGAATAAGCACGACTGGAGAAATCCAAGTGGGAACTCAACAAGTATTGTCCTGGCCAACCTTAGGATTATACTTATCTTCTTGAAATAAAACATTTTCAAACATCAAAAAAGGCCAAAACAAAGTTCTTGATGTTGTCTGTTGTGTTTTCCAATCACCTTTCTTTATAAACAATCAAAATTTGGATCAAAACCATTTCAAAAACATCAAAACTGTCAAAACAACCTTCTGGAAAACCACAATTTCCAAAAATAGACCCATAACTGTTATTGTGAATCGCAATTGAGATATAGAAAATTGCAACTATCTTCCTGAACTGCAATTGATGAAAATAGAGCCACATCTAATAACCTAAACCACAACGCATTTGCTGAAAACTGAGCCATAATTTTCTACTAAACAAAAACTTTTGAAATTTTTGTCCAAAATCTACTCAAAACAGTTTCACAGTGACCTTTGACTTCTAAACTAGAGACTTGCAAGATTCATCACCTCATTCTGGCACTAGGAATATACTGCATCATAGTTTACCTTTCTCCATCCTTTGCATTGCATTAACCAAACTTTGATCCTTAGGTTGCATTTAGGCTTTCAAATTTTTAACATAGGAACACATTTGAGCTTTTGGAAAATTCTTGGTCACATACTCTATTTGTCATTGACTATTATCCTCCATATTATCAAAACCTTGTCATTATCACCCTTATCACGTTTGAGTCTTAAGCTTTTGTCATAGTCTTAACTCAAGCCTTGTCAAAATCATCTCCTTGAATGGTCAATGACACTTAGAATTTTTTCCTTGCGTTCACATTATCCTCATTGTCATCCTTTGTTCAAGATTCCTTTGCATCTAGATTACATCCTTATCCCAAAAATTTCATCTTTATCTTAGCATCATATCAATTAGTCAATCCTTCATTTTCCTTGCATTTTTATATCTCAAAAATACCAAAAACATAGTTTGTCTTCATCTCAACCTTAGTTGCATTATTACCTTAATCTTAAATTAACACCATTTAGTCACCTTATCATCACCCTTAATCATCGACAACCTTTAGTATGCATTAGCTTCATCTTCATCTTGCACTAGCCTCATTTATCCTTATATCCAGAAGATTAAAAAAAAAACATAGCTTAATTCATCATCTTGGATTTACCAATTCCACTTGCAAAAGTCTCTCATGGTTGAAACAAGGTTAAAAACCAAACGAAAGGACATGGATTTACTAAGCAACCCTTTTCCTGACAATACCACAAATTCAAATCATTCTACACCTCGAAAGAACACACTACAAAGAGAACAAAGTGACTCTTGGGAAGACCTAAATCTCAAACAATTCAACAAGAAATTGAACCCTTAAGAGATTGAAAGGGCTTATCAATATCCTATAATTTTAAGCATAGTTGATGGACTTGTTAGTTCTAGTCCAAACAAATTTTTCTATGCACTAGCCAAGAAAGGTGCCAAGTTACCTCAAGGTTTTGACGTATCAACCATTATAGAAGAAGAAATTGAAAATCCATTTGTCATGCCTGGTGCAAGAGCACCCTAGTAGGATCATGCCTCCATGAGGAAAATTTAGGATTTTGACTTGGTATTGTTAATTCCATGTTGAAATAAGGCATAAGTGGCCACATTTAGCTTGTATTAGGTCTTAGATTGTAATTTAAAGTCATTTGGGGCTAAAATGTAAAAGTTGCACAAATTGACAAAAATGTTGTCAATGCAAAATTTGTAAAAAGCAACAAATTGCAAAATTAAGGAAGGTGAAGGGTTAGGAAGTTAAGGAGTCAATTTTAGGTGTTTTTTTTTCTTTATAAAGGAATTTTTAACCTTCACAAATCTTGAGGAAGGTTGGAGGACAATCTATGAATTTGAAGTTCAATGAAATTCTCAGATTTTTAGTTAGTTTTCTATAATTTTATTGTTTCATGCCATTGTATGACCAAAAACTAAGCACATAACCTCTCCTCCTCCATATTAGGTTATAGCCTTGTGAATCTATATTAAAATTCAATTTATATCATTTGAATCCATCCTAATATGAGAAATTTATTGGAGATTTTCTTTGGGCAGGTAAAACCCTTGTCAGGGTAAGCAGTGAACATAGAAATTTGAGTTTCTTCAAAACTAACTGGTGGAAATGAATAAATCTCAGTGAGGAGACTTATTTTGGCTTATTCTTTCATATTCCAATGAATCATAATGAAAGGTAAAGGATAGCAATTGAAAATAAGATTCCCTAGGTCTATTTTTGCACAAAAATCTGGAAATTGACTGTGTATAGAGAAGAATTTGAGTTTTGATGTCATGGAAAGGTATTCCTTTGGGTAAAGGTGATTGGGAAGGATTTTTACATGCATTGTGATCTAGTTTTAGATGTTATTTATTGAATTAATAAAGGATAGAACTTATATTTGCTACTATCATGTTATGACAGTTTGAGTTTGACAGTGAACATTGATTATTTTTTGTGTTATGATGAAGTATGTGATGACCTATTTGGGTGATAGGGATTTAGAAGGTTTCAATAGTATATTTTGAGCCCTCACTAAATAGTTTTGGTGGATTTAAAAAAGGTTTTATGCTCATTTTCATTTTGATCTTGTTTGACAGACTGTGACAGTCCCATTTTGGGGATCAAACATGAGGGTTTAGGTTGGGTGTTTGTTGAAAAGTCATGTGTAAAGGGTGGAAGATGGTCCTATGGGTTTGTATAGATGAATCTTATCATGTTTGAGGTATCTAAAAAGTGAATTGGCTTGGAAATGGGTGGGTGATTGTTTATGTAGTCTTAAAAGGCCTAATTGCTAATTAGGAGTGTTCACTTTTAGAAAAGTTCTTATGCTTGAGTTGTATATGTTGGGAATTGAGTTTGAGTCTGTTGTTCTAATGGTGTTTGAAGAGTCTTGATGAAACTACAAGAATATTTTCCTTTGATCTCAGTTGATTACCTTGAAACAAGGTTTTGTGAAGAATGTGGGGTCCTAATTGCAAGGACAATCAATAATTGATTCAGTTTTGATTAGTTGAGTTTGGTTAGTTGGTGCTCCTATGTTGCATCAATGCCCTCCTCACAAAAAACAACAAAAATGCCCCTTGGGACAACTACACATATGACTATCGCCACCATACACATCCCAAGCATCTCAGCAATGGGAAACAAGGCAACCCATACCACTACACAAGGTCAAACTTTCACATTTGGAAATTCCTCAAACACCATCCATGGGTAAAACCTTCATGATTCCCCTTTTTCAAAGCACAAATCAAGGTTCCACATCACAAGGTCCTACACCTTTGACCAAAAATATAAACCAAGGTCACACACCCTTGATCCAAAATGCAAACTAGAGTTCTATACCCACATCCCAAAACACAAATCAAGGGTCCTTATTCCAATTCCAAAGCACACCTTCATTAAATTAACTTCCACCAATAACCCTAGAAAGGTGTGCATTATCTCACGAAGGGTCCCAAATAAAAACCACAATCAAGGGTCTACTCCATCATTCCATAATATAAATCAAGGGTCTATTCCATCACTTTGAAATAAAAATCAAGGATCCCTTCCATCATTCCAAAACTCTACTCAAGGACCAACACCCTCACTTCAAAATGTTAATCAGGGGACCATTCCTTCATGTCAAAATGTCAACCAAGGAAACATTCCTTCACATAAAAACATCAATCAAGGTTCCATATCCTCACTTTCAAATCAAGGATTCAATTTCCAAAACCAAAACATGAATCAAGGGTCCATACCAAAATTACAAAGCACCATACCAAATGAAAATCTCACCATTGGAACAAACCTAAACACCAATTTCATTACAAATAAAAACAACACCCATCCATTTGGAAACCAAGGTCCCACATCACAAAGCATCAATCCTAATCCAAATCCAACCTGTGACCTTAATGTCAACGCTATGACATCTCACCAAAACAATGCAACACCATCCCTTGCAGACTATTTGATACAACACATGCAAACCCTTGAACAACGAATGACCAACATGCAATTGAGAACCAACAAGAAGACATAATCCGTGGAAGATTTGTGCCCTTTCCATTTGATTGAAATCTGTATATGCCACCCTTTCCCCCACATTTCACAACACCACCTTTGCCTAATATAAGGGGATAGGGGATCCCGTAGAACACATTTGAGAATTCAACACATCATGTATGGAAGTTTCATATGACCCTACCTATTTGATGAGGTTATTCCCATGAAGCCTCACAGGAGCAACCTTATATTGGTTTGCACACCTTCCACTAGGAATCAGAACATGGGGTGAACTAGCTGACAAATTCATCAATCATTTTTTCTTCAACATTAAAAATGATGTGACCCTTGCAACATTGAGCACAATCAAACAGGAGGAAAGGGAATCACTTACCTCATTCTACCAGAGATGGTGAGGCTTGGTTAGAAAATTCCCATGTCACATTCCTAAAAAACTTGTCACCATGTTTGTAGAAAACCTTAATGGAGAATTGATGAGTCGAGTTCAAATCCAATGTTGCACAACCTTTGAAGAGATTCTTGAAAAATGAGTTCTTATTGAGAAATATCTTATTTCCCAAGGATTGATCAAGATAAACAGAGAAAATCTGAAACCCAACAATGAGAAGAGCCAAAAATGGTCTTGAAAAAAAAATGTCACAAATGATGGAGTTGTTGATGCCAAACTGATAACCAAAGGACTAGTCATTCAACTTAAAGGTCCTTCTTCATCAAACACATCCGATACATTGAATACACAAACACAAGGTCAAAACCAAATTCTAAACGCTATCCAAAACAACCAACAAAGAAGAGGTCCTCCTTGTGTCAAGAGAACATACACCCCCTTGGGTGAACCTATCAAATCAGTCCTCAAACAACTTTTGCAATCTAATGTCATCACACTACTAGACACTAAAAATTATGAACCTTCCTTGATCAAACCTGATTGGTGGAAAGACGACGAGTACTGTGAATACCACCATACAAAAGGACACAAAACATCTAGATGTTGGATGCTCAAGAATATCATTCAAGACCTTATTGAGGATCAAACCATTTCAGTTGATAATTCACAAGGAAAAACCAATGATGATCATACCATATTCAAGAACCCTTTGCAAGACCATGATAAAGGAAAAGCTTCCAGTTTAGGGAACAATAGAAATAATGCAAACTATACAGTTGTCAAACATGATTACAACACTATTATCCTTAATGTGACACCCTTTGATGATCGCATTGCCACTATCACCATAAAAAAGAAAAAATTATATTATGTTGTTGCCACTCGCAGAACCAAGATAATTGTTCCAAGACCATCTACAAATCCTCAACCAAAAGGTCAATATAACCTCTTAGAGTAGCTAGGAAAAAATCACACACAAATTTCTATCATGGAGCTCCTTCGCATCTCACCATAGCACAGAGCAATCCTTGATAAAGCCTTGCAAGAAGCCTTTGTACCCGCAAACCAAAATTTCAATGAATTTCAGGCCATAGTTGGATACCTAGCTATGTCGCACCATGTCACCTTCTCCGAACAAGACTTTTCTACATCAAAATTTGATCATAACAAACCCCTACACCTGGAAGTATGCATCAATACACAGAAGATCAAAAAATTCCTAGTAGACAATGGAGCAGGTTTGAATATTTTCTCACTAAAATTAGTGAAAGTATTGGGATACTCTAAGAATTGTATTGACCAAACCAAGAAGATCATAATCAAATCTTATGATGATGCCGAACAATCTTTCGAAGGCATAATTTCACTTCTAGTGAGAGTTGTCCCAACAATACAAGTCACAGTATTTCGTGTCTTGGATCTAGATTTACATTATAATCTCCTCCTTGGCCACCCATGGATTTGAATGCCATGAGGGCTATTCCATCCACCTACCATCAATGCCTCAAGTTCCCACATAGCGACATTGAAATCACCATTCCAAGTGACCTTGATCCTTTTCAATATTGTTCCAACCTCAAAGGGACCACTAAACATCAAGTTCCCATCAATCAAGAGGCCTCACATTCCACTCCATCTCACTACATTCATCCATCCAATCTTGTCGGATCATCTAACCCATTCATTACACCTTCCATGCCCAAAATCTAGATTCAAGACAAAGGATGTGGAGAATATGATATGAATAGTCTCTTTTTCATTGGAAAATTACCAAGATCACCAAAGTCATATGGCAAACCACATCCTGTGCAGCCTAAAGTTATCATCCACAATCCTCCTACCACCTTCACTAGATGGGGGGAACTTGTTGAAGAATCTCTAGATGACCATATTCTCACATGGATATACAAAGAAGAGGAGGAAACCAAAATTAAGAAACTACCAATTGAGAAATATCTGAAAGGGTTCCAAATAATGAAATGGCATGGATATGATGGACACATCGGCCTGGGGCTAAATAAACAAGGAATGTTGGAACCTCTACAACCTCCTAAGCTAATAAGTCATCAAGGGTTAGGGTTTGTACCAGTAAAAGTGACTATCTGAGGTATCAAGTTACCTTCGAGTGATTCTTTTGATGCTTCATATGAGATCAAGACATATGAGGACCCTTGGGATTATGAGACTGATTCCCATGAATATGAATGGGATTCCCTATCCTCTACTACTTTAATGGACCTTGACAAGCTATTTGGGGAATTTGATCAAATTCTTACCATTGATTCCTCATGAAATCCACCAAGTACCCATCTAAAAATGTCTTTGACTAAGGAAGAATGGCTCCAACACTACTTTTGGCAATCCATTGATCTAGCCTCCTAGGAGCCTAATGACTCTAGTTCCATCTTTACCCTGTTAGTCTACACAGTGACCCTTGACAATACCGATGGTGGCTTAACTCTTTTCTACCCTCAACTTATAGATTGGGACCAACAAGGACCACCAAGTTTGGAGAATTTTGAGAATGACAAAGCCATTGCTGAGTTCATGGGGCTTCGTGATGGAATACTGAGTGGGGATCATAAAGTTGTCTTTTCCATAGAACTCAATTATGTCACATACTTTGGTGAGGTTGTCTTGTCCTCTAGTCACAAACATGAAAATGAAAAAAGAAAAAATAAAAATAATAGGTCTTCAGGTGAAAACTGAAAGGCACTTACTGACCATGAAAAAGTGGAAATAAAGGATGTATCCAAAGGTGAAAACCTCTGTAAGGGACCTGAGGATAGAGGATAGGACTGTCTCCCTATAGACCGAGAGAGATCATCGTTGCTTATAGAGGAAACTGAAGAAGTAAACATTGGCACACAAGACAATGCTAGAAGCATGCAGTTAGCAACATCATTAACCATTGCAGAAAAACCTGAGTTCATAGAATTCTTCTCAAAAAGGTAAGTCAATTTCGCATGGTCATATGCCGATATGTCTGGATTGGATCCCAAATTAGTTCTACATCACTTACCACTACTACCAAATGCTAAGCCATTCAAAAAAGAGTTGAGAAAAATGCATCCATAGATCAAACTCCTTGTCAAGGTAGAACTCAAGAAGCTCTTGGATGTTGGATTCATTCACCCAATTGATTACGTAGAATGGATATCAAATCTAGTTCATGTCACAAAACCAAATGGCCAAATTAGAGTTTGCACAGATTTTAGAGACCTCAACAAGGCCTATCACAAAGATGATTTCCCTTTTCCAAACATTGAAATCATAGTAGATTTAGCTGTTGGACACAAAATGATCTCATTGATGGAAGAATTCTCTGATTACAATCAGATAAGAATTTCTATTGAAGATCAACCAAAGACAACTTTCACATGCGCTTGGGGAACTTTCTGTTGGAATGTTATACCATTTGGATTGAAAAATTTCAAAGCCACCTACCAGAGATCCATGACTACAATATTTCATGACTATATGCATGTCATTATTGAAGATTATGTTGATGAACTTCTCTCCAAATATCTAGAACAAAGTGGAAACTTAGGAGTACTAGACAATATTTTCACCCAACTTGAAAAATATCAACTCAAATTAAATCCAACGAAATGTGTTTTCAAGGTCCAATCAGGAAAACTCCTAGGATATATCATCTCTCATAGAGGAATAGAAGTTGATCCCGCCAAAGTAAAATCTATCTTAGACATGCCACCACCAACCAATATCAGTTAGTTAAGGAAATTACAAGGATGATTACAATCAACTAAGTTATGCTTAGGTTACACCTTACCCTCTAAGACTTGGATAGCACGGTCATAAATAACGACAACACCCGGGCCTGCCTAATGCTTAGCCATATGCTTGGGCCTACCCTTTCCTTCCACTAGTGATAGGATGGGAGTGGATCATGCATAAGAGAAGGAATGGTGGGAATGCATAAGAGAGAGATCATCTTCGATCAGAAATCTCAGGAGTGTTCATTTATTAGTTGGGAAATGGGGACTACTACTGCACTTACTGGCTGGATTCGTAGGTTCATTGCTCAACTAGAAGAAAAGACCAATCCATTCCAACATCTATTAAGAAAAGGAATTCCATTCAATTTGACAGATAAGTTTCAAGAATCATTTGATCAAATCAAGAAATATCTATTGACCCCACTAGTCCTTATGCTACCAATTGACATAAGACATATGATATTATATGTGACAACTACTACATCAGCACTGGGGGCATTTTTAGCACAAAATGAAAATGATGGCAAGGAAAGGGAAATATACTATATCAGTCACACTTTAGTTAGGTATGAGCTGAGTGATCATGTCTAGCAGTGGTATTCACAACACATAAATTGAGACACTACATGCTAAATCACAAGACAAAGTTGATTGCCAAAATTGATCCTTTGAAATATCTTCTCAGCAAAGAAGCATTGACAGGAAGGCTAGCTAAATGGGTTATGATTCTAAGTGAATATGACATTGAGTATGTTGACCACAAAGCAATAAAGGGACAAGTAATATCTTAGCAACTCGCAGATTCCCCATTAAAAGAAAACCATCCTTTAATATCTAATTTCATAGATGAATCAATATTTGTCATAGACACACCAACAACATGGAAGCTATACTTTGATGGATCTTATACACGTCATGGATCAGGAGCCAATAATTTATTTATCACACCTCAAGAAGACTCCATTCCTAAGTCATTTTGAATAGCATTCCTATACACAAACACCATGGATGAATATGAAGCATTATTGATAGGACTCTGAATGGCAATAAATTGGAAAATCAAGGACCTTCAAGTCCATGGTGACTCGTATTTAGTGATTAAACAAGTTAATGATGACTATGACACCAAGTATGAGAAATTGATGCCCTACAAGTGCATGGTAGACAACTTCAGACTATACTTTGATAATATTTATTTTGAACAGATACCCATAATCTAGAACAAAGTAGTTGACAAAATGGCTACAATTGGATCTCTCTTGGAAATTTCGAACAATGCCTCACAATATGAGTTCTTGGTTGAACAACTATTGATCCTTGCATTCGATGTCCCAAAAATCAAACTTGTGTGTGAACTTGTTGGTCTTGAATCCCATTGCTATAAAGACATCTACAAGTAATAGCTTAGCAACTCGCAGATTCCCCATTAAAAGAAAACCATCCTTTAATATCTAATTTTGTAGATGAATCAATATTTTTCATAGACACACCAACAACATGGAAGCTATACTTTGATGGATCTTATACACGTCATGGATTAGGAGCCAATAATTTATTTATCACACCTCAAGAAGACTCCATTCCTAAGTCATTCTGAATAGCATTCCTATACACAAACACCATGGATGAATATGAAGCATTATTGATAGGACTCTGAATGGCAATAAATTGGAAAATCAAGGACCTTCAAGTCCATGGTGACTCGTATTTAGTGATTAAACAAGTTAATGATGACTATGACACCAAGGATGAGAAATTGATGCCCTACAAGTGCATGGTAGACAACTTCAGACTATACTTTGATAATATTTCTTTTGAACAGATACCCATAATCTAGAACAAAGTAGTTGACACAATGGCTACAATTGGATCTTTCTTGGACATTCTGAACAATGCCTCACAATATGACTTCTTGGTTGAACAACTATTGATCCTCGCATTCGATGTCCCAAAAATCAAACTTGTGTGTGAACTTGTTGGTCTTGAATCCCATTGCTATAAATACATCTACAAGTAATAGCTTACCAACTCTTAGATTCCCCATTAAAAGAAAACCATCCTTTAATATCTAATTTCGTAGATGAATCAATATTTGTCATAGACACACCAACAACATGGAAGCTATACTTTGATGGATCTTATACAATTCATGGATCAGGAGCCAATAATTTATTTATCACACCTCAAGAAGACTCCATTCCTAAGTCATTTCGAATAGCATTCCTATACACAAACACCATGGATGAATATGAAGCATTATTGATAGGAATCTGAATGGCAATAAATTGGAAAATCAAGGAACTTCAAGTCCATGGTGACTCGTATTTAGTGATTAAACAAGTTAATGATGACTGTGACACCAAGGATGAGAAATTGATGCCCTATAAGTGCATGGTAGACAACTTCATACTATACTTTGATAATATTTCTTTTGAAAAGATACCCATAATCTAGAACAAAATAGTTGACACAATGGCTACAATTGGATCTCTCTTGGACATTCCGAACAATGCCTCACAATATGAGTTCTTGGTTGAACAACTATTGATCCTCGCATTCGATGTCCCAAAAATCAAACTTGTGTATGAACTTGTTGGTCTTGAATCCCATTGCTATAAAGACATCTACAGTTAATTGCATGAACAAATTATCCCTCCCGACTTGTCCCTTAACCAACACAAAAACTTTATTTGATAAGCATCCAAATATGCCATCATCAGAGAAACTCTTTACTGCCACATCTTAGATAGTATCCTCCTTCGATGTCTCGACTCAAATGAAGCACAAACACCCTTGCAAGAGGTACACTAGGGTATATGTGGGGCTCACTTTATTGGTCCAACCTTAGCTAAAAATCTCATGAGAATAGGGTATTATTGGCCTATGATGGAACGTGATGCTTATCACTTTGTGAAGAAATGTCACTAGTGCCAAATTCATGGAGATCTTATACATGTACCAACTCAGGAACTTCAACCACTTACATTGCCTTGGCCATTTTCCCAATGGGGACTCGACCTCATAGGAAAGATCCATCCCACCTCTTCTAATGGACATAAGTTTATCCTTGTTGTCACTCAATATTTCACAAAATTAATCGAAGTCATCCCCCTAACCTATATTACTAGAAAGAAAATAGCCAAGTTTATCCTAAATTATATCATTTGTTGCCTATGGTATTCCATAGTCCATCATCATTGATAATGGATGCCCTTTCAAAAACCAAGATGTCCATGAGCTTTGCAAAAAAATTTGTATCCAACATCATTTTTCTACTCCATATTACCCCCAAGGCAATGGCCAAGCTGATGCATCTAATAAGACCATCCTAAAAATCCTAAAGAAGACTGTCAATGACGCTGGTTGTGACTAGCACCTACAACTCAATCTTGCTTTATGGGCCTACCATACTAGTGTTTGTACCCCTACAGGAGCCACTTTGTATTCCCTTGTTTATGGATCTAAATCTATACTTCCTATAGAGGTCGAGTTACCCTCCCTAAAGTATCCATGCAAGACATGATTGATCAAGAAGAATATCATGTATCTTGTCTAGATGAGCTAGAATTATTAGATGAAAAGAAAAAAAATTCTTTGAAACATCTACAAGCATACCAGAATCTCCTTCAGCATAGTTATAATAAAAAGTTTTGACCCATAAGCTTTGACATTGGTGGATTAGTCCTGAAAGAAAATTCGAAGAATCAAGTAGAACAAGAAAAACCTGGAAAGTTTGAACCTAATTGGTTGGACCCTTATATCATTACAACATCATATGGATCAGGTGCTTATCAACTCTGTACTCCTGAAGGAGAACCATTTTCTGAACCTATCAACAACATGCACCTTCACAAGTACTACACTTGATTCTTAGAGTATCCCTTTTAAAAGGTCAAAAAATTAAAAAAAAATTAAAAATTAAAAAAAATGGTCACCTTGATGAAAACCTGGAAAACAAATGTCTTGGTGACAACAAAAAAATTAAAAAAATGAGAAAAATAAAAAATATAGTCAAGATAAATAATTCGTCCAAAAGTGAAAACTACTTCGGTGGTGCTTTGGTTAAGTACCATGGTGAAAACCTAGAAAACATGCATCATGTGTAGTCGGTCTTTGCTCATTCATCTATTGTCACTCCATCCTAGTCTTTCACCCTTTCCACTCATCCATTCGCACATGTCACTTGTTCATAATAAACTTAGTTATCCTTCCATGGCTTAGGAACCATCGACATTTGGTACCTTTAGCATCCTGATCATCCTTCACATTCACTTGTTGCTTCCCCTCGTGCAAAATAAATTGGTCCCACACCTAATTGGGGAAAATTCCTTGACTCAAGTCTTGATGGGAAATAACAAATGGTATTATTCTTTTAAAACATCAAAATTCAAAAAAGTCAGAAAACATCAAAAATCAAAAAAAAAAAAATCAAAAATCCAAAAAAATTAGAAAATGATCAAAATCCAAAAAAATCAGAAAACCATCAAAATCCAAAAAAATAATCAAAAACAATCAAAATCCAAAAAAAAAAGCCATAAAAAATCCCCCAAAAAAATCACAAAATGTCAAACTCCAAAAAAATCAGAAAACCATCCAAAATCCCAAAAACAGAGTTTGAGTATGAGTCAGTGTTAGTCTTTACTAGAGTGGTCGAACTTCCTTGTATCTGTGCATTTTCTACATAGGAAATGATCATCTTAAATGGGTCCCTGAGACATTAGGTGAGTCCTTTTAAATTTTCCAAATAAAATCATCACTCAGTCTTTTGTCGAATAAGGCAAAGTCAAGTTGTGTCAAACTATGAGGTCTCTGTGCATTGCTATGTAGGCAAGACCATCTATTGATGAGCCCTCCTGGCCCTCTAGGTCAATCTTTTAGGGTTCATCGAGTTGGTCAAAATAAGTTAGACACTGTCAACTTAGATGCAACATCATCATCTGGACTTCAAACACCAAATCATGAATCAACAAAAAAACATGATCAACAAAATCCTTCAATCAGTCAATCATCTTATCATCAACCAATCAACTGGATCATCTATCTTAGTATAATGGGGCATTATGTCATTTGTCTCATTTAGTCCTATTTCTTGTCTTTTATCAGGGTGGGTCCTTCTTGAGATTATACTTTTTCAATTTGGTCATTCACCTTAAGTAGGATATGTCTTTCTTGCAGTTAGGTGCTTTGTCAATGCTTATCATTTGGTCAACTTTATCAGATGTGTTCCTATCCCTAAAACATGATGCTTCCTTCCTATAGTTGGGTATTGTCACATCACTTGGTCATATCAATCAATCTTTTCCAAACAATCAATCGATCTTGTCAACCTTGTCAATCAATCTTGCCTTAATCAGGATGTGTCTTTCCTGCAGTCAGGCATAATCAGTCAACTTTGTCAATTTTTGTCAATCAATCTTGATCAAATCAATCAATCTTGTCAACCTTGTCAATCAATCTTTCCTTATTCAGGATGTGTCCTTCCTAAAACTAGGTGTGATCAATCAAATCAATTTTTCAACTTTGTCAACTTATCAATCAATCCTTGTCAACCTATCAATCAAACTCGGTCATCTTGGTCAAATCAATCAATCAAACAATCTTATCATTAACATTGGAAAACATTATCTTGGAAAACACTTTATGGGTCTGGATTTTTCTTATCTTTTTGATTGGTTTTGGGTCATGTTACTAGTCTCCTCAAGGATGTCCTATCAATGGATTTAGAGGGATGATGATGGGCATGGCCTCTTTTCTTTGTTTTTTGTCTATGATTTGTCTTGGAAAAAAGACTGGTACAATTGGGTCCTTAGTATGAGCTGGGGCATTCCTTTTCTTTTTGAATACTTGTCTCTCCCAAATGGTCACCTTGCACACCTTGGATTATGTCATACCATAGTGTTTGTGGACCATTTGTGACATTTTTGACGCCCAATGATGATAAATATAAAAATGTAAGCATGAAAGTTGGTTCCCTTATCATCCCCTGTCTAACTTTCCATCTCCATCTCCCTTTTCTTTTCCATGCCAACATTCATCTCTTCCATCTCCTCTACACTAACAGTTCTTCCATCTGCATCTTGAAAGTCCTGTGACACACAAAAACATCTTGCATCCATAATCATGCTAGACTACATCATAGAAAGCACCATCATCATAGACATCATTTTTATATTAAGTCACATTTATTTGCATAATATTTAAAAAAAATAAAAAATACAAAATGCATCCATAAAGCATTCATGTCTCATTATCATGTTAGTATCATTTGCATCATGCATTTCATCATAACATTATATACCATATCACAGAGTATTACATTCCATAACTTGTTGCATTACAATCCAATTGCATTACACTTCATATAACATCGCATTTTACATTACATACCATATACACTATATCTTATTATCACATATCACATTAAGTGTCACATTTCACATTCACATTACATATTTTCCATCAAACATTCTACATTATCATACAAACATTACATTACATTAATACGTTCCCTATCAAATTACATTAGGTCATTTCCATTACATCCATCATTCACATATAGCATAATAAATACATCCACAACCATAAATGCATTGCATCATTATATTTCACTATACTCATAACATAATCATATAGATCATCATCATATCACACTACATTTGGTAAACATTAGGTCATCCATATTGCATATAATAAAAGCATAAACATTCATAACATAGTCATCATCATATAGAATGCATTAATAGAAATCATAAATGCATGAACATTTAAGCATAAAACCATAAACATATCACAATGCATGTCATCAACTACTGCCAAAATCATATATATATATATATATATATATATATATATATATATATATATATATATATATATATATATATATATATCGCTAAAAAATAAAGTGTCATAGAACAATTTCAAGATGTGTCCAATAAAATTGGAGCTCACGTGCTCGATAATAACATAATAGTGTCCATATAACAACAAAAATAACAAGAGGCTCTATCCTGAACTTCCCTAATCGCCTATCCCTAGGGTATCCTCTCTACGTGGTGTATCACTGACCTTGTGCTCTATAGTAGGAGGCTGGTCATATGGAGTGGCCCACCTAACATCTAATGTCTCACCCTAGGACCTACTTTGTGTCTACTGGCTATGAGTCTTGCTGTGCTCTCTGCCTCGTGAGCCACTGTCTATCATATAAAATGTGTGTTCCCTCCTCTCCAAAGGTACCACTATCTCATACAAATCCATATAATACTAATTGGCCCTACTCGCCCTAGCATACTCTTGAGCAACCTCGACAACAAACCCACTACATGTAGCTGTGAAATTGATCATCCATTGGTCAGTTTGCTATCGGTTGATGACTACCAGGTCCCTCTCTACCTAGAATGGATCCCTCTTGGCCTTAAGGTCATCCCTCTTTGTAGTAACTGTCCTCAACTATGCCTCAAGGGCCTGCACATGAACCTGCAAAGTGGCTATATTCTCTACTCCACTAACCCCTCTCCCTCTCTAGTCCCCACCTCCTCTAGCATCTCTTCATCACCCATGATGATCCTCTCATGGAGGACCCACTCTGCCTCATCCATCTCAACCTCCTCTCCTCCTACCTACTCTCCCTGTCCCCCATCACCACCTCCCTCGACCTTCACGGACTCTAACTATGCAACCTCCACTATAGGAACCTTTGTCTACTACTCCCTGGCCTATACCAACACCCTTGCTGCTACCCAGACCTCTAGTCAATCCTCCTCCATCTCTGCCTCCTAGATGGGTAGTAGCTACCGACCCTCTTGTTGTCCTCTATCCCTCCTCCTCACCTATCTATTTCCTCCTCGTCCTCATCCTCCTCCTCCATCACCCCCATCATGCCCCCATCCTCCTTCTCCCTATCCTCCCTATTCTCTACCCCTCCCACCTCTGCCACCTCGTCGGCCTCTCAAACCTTTGACTTTGCACTCTACTGGTACTGGTTGTTGAGGATCGGTCAATGAAATCATTCTATGAATAAGCCACAAGGCATCATACTCTAGAGTCATGCCCACATCTGCATCTTCTCCTCTCCACTCCTAATCCAATTCCTACATAGCATTGATCTCTTTGTCAACTATAGTAACGACAATCTGTGGACCCCAAGGATGCACCTCGAGAGAGGAGCGCCCATACTCTGCTCTACCCATTGAAACTCCCTGTCTCTCCCCAAACTATCTCTGCACCCTCTCCGGGAGATATTGTGTGAACCCCAACCTTGGTACCTACAAAACAACAAGAATAAACAAGTTAGACAAGAGATTGCAAGCCAAAAAAAGGATTCCCCATGGAATCCATTTACAACACTCAAACTAGGAAGAAAATTGTGAAAAACACAATGGAAAAGATAAAACAAAGATTGAATCCTAATTTAAATGTGCAAACTCATGTTCCCCTGGGGGAATTGGTGCCAATTTGATGTGAAAATTGGCCCTTTCCCAATTCCTAAGATGCAATCTTGATATGTTGAAGATGATTGATCCACTTTGATGGTAAAAGATGAGATCTCCAAGCCAAAAATCTACAAAAACCTAGCTAAGAACTTAATGATAATGGATGGAATTTGAGAGATATTTGAGCATGGTAACTTTGCCTAAATTGCAGATGATGAAATGAGGATATGAGCTCCTTATTTATAGAATTCCAAGATGGATGAATGTCCAAATTTGTGCAATGTGGGACTAACTTTCATCCAATGGTATGATGCCACTTGTCAATCTATGAATGGATGAAGGATGTACAAGATTTGGGGTTTGTGCCAATAAAGACATAATTTTGAATTTCAAATTTGTTGAAATGACATGTAAGAGGGAAGGGAAAATGGAATAAATGCCACTTGGCTCAAGGCAAAGGACATGTAAGATGAATTTATTGCCTTGTTGGATGTACATGTTGACTTGGAATTTTTGAATTCAAATTGAGAGAATATTCCAAAAGATGCCTTGTGAGGAAAATAGACATTTAATAAATGAATTAAATCTATTTTCAAGTGCAACTTGCATTATCTAGAGGATGAGACATGAGATGAGATTAAATTAATCAAGGGTTAAATGAGAGAGGTTAGATGATGTAACCTATTTGACTCAAATTTATGGATTTATTTAAATCAAATTAGAGAGGAATATGACAAGAGATTAATTAAATAAGGTTTTTGATTTATTTAATTAAAAGAGATGGTGTTAGATTAAATCAAATAAGGTTTTAATTTATTTAATTTAATGAACAAAATTTAGAGATTTAATCAAATAAAATTGATTATTTAATTAAATAGGGGTAATTAGATCAAATGGATTGATTTAATTAACAAAAGAGATGACTTGATTAGATAAAATGATTTATTTAATTAAGAGAGGAATATTGATGGATTTAATCAAATAGGGGAATTTGATTAAATGGTTAGACCGAGGGATGATTCAGGAAGAAATAGTGTTAGTAAGTTAGGATCAGATGCACAATGTCAATCAGTATATTTTACGTGTCTATAGATACATCTTGATAATGTGTTGTGACTGCATTGTCTGCCCGATCAGATACCTTGGCTATCGACACCAAGGTAAGTGGTCATCCTCATCTATCCATAGCTGGCAGGTCCTGTAAGGTCTCCAAATGAAACTCACTAGTGTGTCTATGCCATGCCTCCAATATCCTACATCGCCAACGTGTGTTTGAATTAATGTCCCCTGATATAGATAAGCATATGGTGCAATGCCCACTGCCTATCAAACCACTAGTGGCCAAAAAACTACTATGTGCTCCCATGCCCAAATTGTCAGCAAGGTCACACCACAAATCAAGCTATGCCCCTCTCTGTATGTAAAATTGTGCTACTAAAAATGCAACATAGCCAATAGACATAGCCCCCATGCATAGACTATCCTGTGTTGAACCATTAATCCCAACATCTCTCCCCAACCTACTGGGAAACCATGACCCCTGCTATCAGTGCGCATAAAACATAGTCAAATCGGTCATATGTCTCCACCAGGGTCTCCCATCAGATCTCATATCCTTGGATCCTGAGCTCAACATCATCCTCAGTCTTGTAGTACTCATGCAACAATTGAAGCCCTCGAGCGGGGTCGTATCGTACTTGCTCACCGTGAATAGGTAATCTCAAGATCCTGTACACATCCTCTAGGGTGATTGTTACCTCCCCTATCGACAAATGGAAGTTGCTCATCTCCGAGCGCCATCGCTTTGTTAGTGTTGTCAACATATCCCTGTTTGCCCTAATAGTGGGCATATATGTCATGTAGAATAAACCAAGCTCTAACAACACATCCCTCTCATCATCGCCTAACTGGTCCTACAGTCAAAACACATCTGACTTGGAATCTCATGTGTAAATAGGAGGAAGACACACCTAAAAACATCAAGCAACCAATAACGTCAATCTAAAACCTCCATTTGACCTATCAAACCTAAATTGACCAAGTCAAAATTTCCTAGTCTGGGGCAACTTTTTAATCAGGAAATTGCATAATAAATTTTACCAATTGCATCACACAAACTTATAAATAGCCCACAATTGCAAATGCGTCACACGCCTAACACATGCATTGCTTCATGCAACATATGTGTTGCACCCAGTCACTTATGTCCTTCCTAACTGCAAATGCGGCTCGAAAATTCATTTGCGTCACAAAATTTCATGCATCGCATCACAAATGCCTTTGTCCCTATCCTAATGCACTTGTATTGTGCCGAGATGATTGCGGTGAGCTATTTATTAATGCATCGCATGTCGTGCAACATAATCATCTACTAAATTATTTCCTACACTGAATGCATGTTAAATGAAAAAATTAAAACATGGGTTCGTAGTACATATTGGGGCGGGTGTTCCCTCAGGACAACGGTGTGTACAGATCCGATACACGTGGTGGGAAGCCTCTGGAACTAGAGCTTCCTAATTACTTTGAGCTCTCAAAATTTCTAAATTTGGAATGTGAAAATGATCCTTTTTCAAATTCAAATTGCCATTTATAGGTCCAAACTTAAGGTTTTTGACTTGCCTCGCCTTCTAGTTGCACCTTTTGACACCCTTGACCTCGAATTTGACCCTGTTTTTGGTCTTGATCCTCAATTATTTCTTCACCATCAAATTCTTGGCCATCCCTTTGTCTTATCACGAAAATTTTCCAAATTTTTAAGTATTTTTTGAAAATTTGTCAAATTTTCCCGAGGGGGCATACATGTACCTTGCTATCATCAAGGCATTCTAGAGCATCTCCCGACTGAATTTCTTTGACACAACGCAATGAACTACATTATGTCAAAGAGGGGAAAAATGCAGACACTAAAAAATGTCCTAAGTCTGCGAGCACCATTTTTCTTGGTTGTTGTCCTTCAATAATTGAATAATTTTAACTATTCAATTATGTTTGATCATATTCCTCTATTAATTACATAATTTTTAATTATTTAATTAATTCATCTTCTCATCTCTATTCTATCTTGGTCAATTAAAATTATTTAATTGCGTCGCTAATATACCCCTTTCTTCAATAATTAAATAAATCATTATTTATTTAATTATTTATCTTTCATCTATAGTCAAATAATAATAATAATAATAATAATAATGTGACCTTTTATTCTTCTATAATCAAATAATTATCAAAATTATTTAATTATGTGTCATTCCTCTCTTTTGAATAAATAATTCAAATTAATTATCCATGTCCAATTTCCATCACTCCATTTAATTAAATTGATTAATTTAATTAAATCTCCTTTTTCATTTTCTCTAAATAAATAATTTGAATAAATTATTTATGCACCTCTTCTAGTCAAAGATGCCCTGTCATTAATCCCTTTCATAGTCTTCATTGTTGTCATAGCCATTAGGTGTCATAGCCGTCGGTGTCATACCTGTCATAATCCCTCCAAGAATGGCATATTCTTGGTGCATCAATTCTCAACCATTGATCTTAGGCATCTTTCTAGAATCTCGATCTTGGCCATCCATTTTGTAACCTCCCTCTCATGCATCCGCATCCATCGATCTTGGAATATTTCTAGAAGATTAATCTGGACCATCCATTCAAATGGTTGTCTATAAAACTAACCTTCCTCTCCCATTTTCAACTTAACAACCATTTTTTCTCCAACTTTCTACTTACCATTTGTAGGTTTTGCACAAGTACTACAACAAATCCGAGGGAAAATTTGCATAAGGAGAAATAGGAGAGTAAGAGAAGTAATCAACCATGATGGGGAGTATTTTATTTTGTGCTTTTTATTATTTATTTCTCTCCATTATTTGTGTTCTCTTGTTTTGATGTGGTTTGTAGCTTAGAAGTGTTGGTTGTCACTTTATCTAGGCTAGGAACTCTCTAACTCCATCTTACATAGAAAATCCTGATGATCATAGTTGCTCTTCTCCTAATACCTCTCCTACATGTGATGAAGGTATTTCAATGTTAGAAGATGCACTCATTGAGAATCACGACATTGTTGAAAGCTCCTCTTCTATAAACTATCCTACATTGGAAGATATTATGGCACAAGAGAATGACATCATAGACACATTTCTAAGCATTTCCTTACCTATTTTCTATTCTCTCTTTTCTTGTGAGAACGATTTAGTGGAAGAGGATGAGATTGTAAATGATGAGGATATGTTTGTGTTAGATGATAAAATCTTTAAGGTCTATAACAACCCTCTTTATGATCCTTCCCCTACCTATCCTATTTTGGAAGAAATTAGGGAACAAAGGGATGGAATCATATATGATAATGAAAATCATACTTTTCCTTCTCCTAGTATCTCTCCTAGTTGTGAAGATAATACTTTGATCAACGAAAGTCATGAAAATATTAGTTTTCCCTCTTCACCTAGGAAAACCCTTATTGAGCAAGACAATTCAACCATTGATCATTCCCCTACTTGAGATGAAGTCATTTTGGAAGAACCAATCCTTGAATGTCAAGAAAATTTGGTTTGTAGTTCTCCTAAAAAATCTCCTCTTAGGGAGGATATCATGGTACAAGAAAGTGAAAAAAATAGTGATGTGACTTCCTTGGATTATGGTGAAAAGATGATACTAGATTGTCCTTTATTAGAAATAGATCAAACCAAGACCGCTGAGGTTATGAATGCACAAGTTTCCATTATATCCCCCTTGACTATTGGACCTCCTACATGTACCCCATGGGACATCCTAATAATCCTCTAATTCTTTACCCACCATCACACAAACAACAAACTCAAAAAAAATTGAACTTATCCTTTACCCACCTAAGAACAATATTTTACAGCAGTCGAGTTCTAATACCATTGCTCATACATATAACACTAGAAACAATTGTACCAAGAAAAACACCTTCAACACCCCTTCCATTTCCTAACCCTATCTTACCAGGTCCCCCTTGTTTTCCTTCGCAAAGTGGAAAGGAGTACAATCTTGTTGAACAACTAAAGAATAATCCTGCTAAGATATCATTATGGGATCTTATTCAAGCATCCCCTCATTATCATACCATGATTTAAAATGCTTTACAATAAGTTCCCATCCCTTCTAATGCACAATTGAATTACATAGCAGCCATGATTCAAGGAATAAATGCAGACATTATTTTCCACCAAAGTGAGCTCCCTCCTTTGAAAGTGCAAAAACAAAATGAATCCTTCATAATAATATCTCAATATAAAAAGATAGGGATAAAGCGAACTCTTGTTGATAATGGCCCCGCTCTTAATGTGTGTAGTTTCAACCTTTTTGATAGACTTGGTGTGGATAAATAAAAAATCAACTTGAATCTTTATTTATTAAGGGATTTGACAATGTAGGAAAACAACCACTTGGTGTGATCACTTTTCCTATTACAGCTGGAAATGCCACATTAGAAACACTAATTCATGTTATTCCTGATGATCTTTCATACAATCTCCTTTTAGGAAAATCATGGATTCATGAAATGAATGGGGTGCCTTCTACTCTTCATCATAAATTGAAGTATGTCTATAATAACAAAGACCCAAATAGTCATTTAAAATTTGAGAAAAATAAGGAGAATCCTTTGAAAACATTAACACCAACTACACAAGTAGAACACATGCAACAGAAAGACAAAGAAAAAGACATTGAGTAAGTCACAAAGCTATTAGAAGATGATTGGGGTTCCTTGGATTTTGAACCTACATTCATGGGAGAATACAAGATCATAAACAAAGAATTTGAAAAGGGAAAGGAAAAAGCAATAATTCCAACAAAAAATTTGGAAGACCCTTCGAAAGCATCCACCTCAACCACTTTAGAATAGAAGAAAAAAAGTTACACAACAAACTTTGATGAAACTGATTATCAACAACTCTGAATCCTAAAGAAATGAAAAATCTTTACGAAAGAGGTTATGAACTTATGAAACAACTTGGTTATAGTGGAAAAGGATGTGGTGCTAGAGAATAAGGTATCTGTGTCCCTATAGAGCCTCACATGCAAGAAAAGACTAGTGGTCTTGGTTATTGTCCCTCAAAAGACACAAACAAGCCTTCACTCAATATCAACACTATTACAAAAGATTCCTCTAAGCCAACTTTGACATTAGTGCATCCTGAATTGATAAATACTAGTGGTCTTGATTGCTATCCTTTGAAAGAAACAACATAATATTTTCTTAATGTCCATGTCATCACACAAAACACTAATGATTTGAATTTGTTAGATCTTACACCCTCCTATAAAGGAGAGAAAAAATATCACAATCTAAAGAGTCTTGCATAGGTATGACATCTTGTACTAAGCAAGAAATATCCTTGTCACAAAATATAGGAACATCTTCTACTTTTGATCAAAAGAGTAACATTGAGACTCCTCCAAGATTGTTTGATATCTCTCCCTCCAAGAAAACGAAAGAAATTTTACTACAAGAATTCATTTTGTGGATATCACAGAGTTCATGGATAATCTACTAATGAATGTGAGGCTTTAAGTGATAAAATTAAACATCTTAAGGATTGTGGTGATCTTCCTTGTGTTGAAGCACCTAATTCCTCTAATTGATACCAATTTTTACACTAGCATGTTTCTCATCAATAATTTCAGCTCATCCTTGTCCTGCACTAAGTGGGGGAAAGGGGTTAAGTAGCCTTATCCTTGTATGTCACTAGTCACTGTCCCTTTTGGCTATTTGATCAACTTTCATGTACATATAAGAGCAAGATTGGGATGTGGATGACATGCCTTAAGATTGACTCACATGTGACATACTTATTGATGATGTAGTTCGATTTGAAAACATATGACTTGGCATAGGGCTTTCTGAATAGCCTCTCATGTCTTCTTCTACTTTAAAGAAATTTCTCACAACAATGGTGTTAGAAACCACTTTAAAGTGGGGGCATACATCGACACTCATGTTTCACTGTGCGATTTTCTTTATTCTTGCGATGCATCATTTTCTTAGTGGTGTCATTGGGTTTGATTTCCTCTGAGAGTGTGATATTTATTTCACTTGTCCTGTCTTGGAGACATTAGGCACAATGTTTCCTAAGTTAAAGACCTTGCATGAATTAAGCAAGAATCCTTTGAACATTCTTTGCATTTTGTATTTTTCAGTTATATAGCCACATTGCATTATACAACTTGCATGCATGTAGAGCCATCTTGTTTGTTCATGATTTCTAAGCATATGAAGCTTAAAGATTGTCTTGTGATGCTCGACGTTATTTTTTTTGTGGCACCTTATTAAAGTTATCAGGAGGTATAACTTTGGTATGGCTTGATGGGAAGCCAAATGAGGGCATGAATTTACCTTAGCCACTTGCATGTGTGTGTGTGAGAGCATACCAACCATGAGTGTATGATTCTCACCTTCTTGAACTTCTCACCCAATGGACAACCTAAAGTTCTGTTGCCTCAGAGTGAGTATGCATTTTTTGGACAAACAACCTAGATCTGATCCACATCATGATGAACAAATGGTCAAAGCTTGATCCACCCCCTTTTTCATTTTGTTTCATTCTATGTCTTTGACAGTGCATGATTGTGCTTTGTTGATGCTCTTTATATCATTATCATGTGTGTTCATTTGTGCCTATTTTGGATTTCCATGGGATATTGATCCTAGGGGCTTGATCACCCCTCTTAATCATTGTCATCCCATCTTACCAAAACTGGTACATCTGGACCCCTCTTGGGGCATGTTTTTCTACTTTAGTGTGAGTTTCAAGCAAGTTCATCCTCTCACTAAAGTGGGGGCTAAATGTGTTAATGGAAAAAGTATCCCTTATGCTATTCCCTTGCTTGTTTAGGACCTCCTTGTGAACTAGGCTTAATGGTGCCTTGATTTAGTGTTGTAATGTGTTTGATACATTCACATTAGGTCTTGGGCCCTTGTGAACTGATGAACATGAATGGTACCTTGCTAAAGTGTTGTGAAGTGTTGTAACTCACTTTCACACTTTCCTAAGGTTTTACTAATTAACTAAACCTAATAAACCTCTTTTTGACCTTAATCATGCCTTATCTAAAGTGTTGTAAAGTTTTGTAACACACTTTCACACTTTTATAGGATTTTCTTTAATAATTGGGATTTCTTATGCTTTAATTGGCCCTATGTTGCATCCACAAGCCTCATTTAATGCATCTTTTCAAGGATAATCCCAACACAAATCATTACCTAATCATAATTTAGATGTTTCAAGCTTGAATGGCCCAGATTTAGTGATTTGGGACTCATTTTCCACCTTGGGTGAATGAGTCCCACCTAAATTTTTTGGTCTCAAGCCTGGTTTCACACATTTCTAAGCATTTTTAAAATGGTCCCAAAATTTAGGCCTGGTGGAACTTATTCTCCACCTTGGGAAAATGAGTCCCATGTGGCCCAAAATCAAAATTAATTCAAATTTTTGGTGATATTTTATCGTCCTAGATCTGATGTCGGCTTGTAGTGTTGTAATTTCGGGAATTATTACATAATTGAGTATAAATACAAGGTTCTTTCTCTCATTTTGACCCCAAGAATTCAAGTATTCATTCTTATAGCAAGTTGATTTCACAAGAGAATTCACATGAGCATTCATGAGTAGATTATCAAGCATTTTAGAGCAACATTCAATCATCAATCATCATGTCAAGGATTGCATGCATCATGTTTGTTTTTGAGCTAACAATTGTGATGTAGGGTTTTATGCTTCAAGCAAGCATTTCATTCAAGATCTATCCAATTCAAGAAAGAGTCAAGATCTACATCCATTAGAGCCACTGCATATGTGTTTGTAGCACTTCATTGATAGGGTTTGGTGAGTTGCAACATCATATTTTGTTCATTCATCATTCTCTATTACTATTTTATTCTATTTCAAGGTTTGATTACCAAAATGATGTTTGACCAAGGAAAACCCCTATCCAGTAACCCAACAACATTTTCCCCTCTCATTTGTATGTGATTTGTAGGTCTAGGTTGTAGATTTTCTAAGGAGCAAGATTGGAGAAAAGTTACCAAGTCATTCAAAGTTGTCAAAGTTGTCATTAAGCATTAAAGAACATTGGAGAACACCTATAGGCTACAAATCAAGGTTTCATATTTGGAAATCAATCAAGAAGGACATAGAAAAAAAAAGAGTAGGAGTAGACTTTGAAGCTTTAAAAAACCCTAACTATATTTATTTTCCACTTCTGGTGAATGAGTCCCATTTCTAGTAAAAATTCAAATTTTTGCAGATTCAGATACCCTTTAGGTAGATTCTTGTTCTGACATAGAAACCCAAAATCTGGACTGATTTTCCCAGCTTGATGAATGATTCCCACCTAGTATTAAAGAAATATTTTCTAGTGTTTCAAACCTCCATCCATCCATTTCCAAATTTCCAGGTGCACACATTCCTTTATGTAGTTTTTTGTGTTATTTCATTTGCATTTCTAGGTCATTCTATAGGTCATTGCATAGAATTAGGTTTATTATTGCATCTTACATTTCATTTGTCTTTCCAAGTTCTTACTTGGTGGTGAACCCCTTATTAGTTTCCATTCAGCCCCAAGGACAACCCTATTGCATGATCTCTTTCTCCTTTACATTGAGATCTCTAGGGTTACCCTTGAATGTAGTAGGTGGAAAGTGGGTATGCTCTATATCATAAGTCATATGATAACATCCATCCCACATTTCATATACAACACATATATATCACCATCATATTTTTGTAAAAAAATGTACATTTTTAGTAAGTTGTTTTGAGGCAGTCTAGCATCTAAACCATAAACTAGACCAAATGGAGAATTTCCAGTGGTTTTCTTAATAGTAACCCTATCTACCCAAAGTGCAAGCTTCAAGTTTGAATCCCATGTTTTCTTATTCTTCTAAATCACCCTTTTGACTTCATCAAAATCTTGTTACTTGATTCTGCTTGACCATTCCCTTGAGGATGATAAGGGGAAGAATAAGATATTTGTATCCCATGCTTATCATAGAAATCCCTAAACTCATCTGATCTAAAACACAATATTATTAGAGATTAAAAAAAATGGGATCTGATTAGGATGTTATTCATCAGGAAATTAATCACCACTTTGCTTGTTTCCTTCTTGGTGGGGATTTCTTCTACCCACTTGGTAAAATAATCAATTGCAACAAGAATCCAAGAGTATCCTCCATTGGATTTCTCATATATTGACTAATGAAGTCAATACCCCATTGTTGAAAAGGGGCCTAGATAGAAATGGGTCTAAGTGGTAAATTCCCTAAAAATTTTAGCTTCCCTAGGAATCTTTGTTAAGCATCACAACTCTTAACAAACTTGTGGGTATCTTTGAAAACTGAGGGCCACCAAAATCCTACCCTTAAAATCTTATGAGCCGTGGTCTTATCCATGTAGTGGCCACCACACACTCCATTATACATCTCTTGCAAGAGTTACATTGCCTATTTTCTATCAACACACTTGAGTAACATACCCTTTGGACTTCTCCACCAAAGCTCATTATCAATAATGACATACTTAATAGCTTGTAACTTCAGGGTTCTTTTTTCATTGTCAGCCATACCTTCAGTACACTTCATGGTTTGCAAATATTGAACAATCCTTCTATACCAACCAAAAGTATGCATGTCACAGATAGGTGCAACATCTACACATTCAACCTAATTTACTTGGTTGGACTCCAATTTGGTTTTAGCCATCAAGTTAGCTATACCTTGCATCTTACCAACTTAGTAATCTAAACTTCAATATTAAATTATTGGATCTTGTTGATCCATTTGTACCGCCTGCCTATGGTCTCTTGTTGAGTGAATATATCCTTCACTGTAGCACTTGGAACAAAAGCTATGATTGTAGCTCCCATTAGGTATGTTCTAATTTTTTTTATAGACTTGACTAATGTATAAGCCTGCTTCTCAATCATACCATACTTGAGTTCAAGAACTTGTAAATTTTTTCTAAAAAATGCAATGGGCTATCCAAATCCCTCATCATTTTTTTTGTAGTAATACAACAATTGTATGAAAAGTTGCAAAGGAAAATATATGCACAGGCTTGGAAAAGTCTAGATATTTTAGTAGTGGAGCCTACTTGATGGCTTGCTTTATACTGTTAAATACTTGACTAGGCTCCTCACTCAAAATCACCTTCTCTCCCTTCTTCAACATCTTAGAAATACGCCTAGTAATCTCAACAAAGTTAGTCACAAATATTCTAAAGAAATTGATCTGACCAAAGAATGGTTGGATGCCCTTGGCATTCTTTGGCTATGGAATTTTGTCTATTGTAGCCACTCTCTTAGGATCATTCTTATCCCTTCCTTGGACACAATGTGACCCAATAAATTCCCTTATTTGAATCCAAACACACATTTCTTGGGATTCAATGAAATACCATACTCTGATGCCTTCTTAAAAACCTTCTCCAAATACATACAATGATCCTCTTCTTTTTTATTGTACCCAGTCAAATCATCTTGATAAACAACTAAAAATATGTCTATAAAGTCAACAAATGTCACATCCATGGCTCTATGAAAAGTAGCCCCTACATTTTTCAATCCAAATGGTATTCTTACATAGACATATGTGCCCCATGGAGTTGTAAAATCTATCTTGTACTACTTAGATTCTTTGACTACCACTTGATTGTAGCTTGAAAATCCATTCATCATGGATAATAGCTCACAACAAGTTACCTTTTGTAATATGGCTTCCATGTTTTGCAGTGGGTAATTATCCTTCAATGATGACACATTCAAGTTTCTAAAATCAACACAGAGCATGTCACCATTTTTCTTTCTGACTGGAACCAAATTTGAAACCCACGATGAGTGTCTGATGGGCTTGATAATCCCAACATCCCTTAATTTTATAAGTTCTTCCTACATCTTAGGTTGCAGTGTGGGATTTATTGGTCTTTGATTTTTTTTGAAGGGATTTGCATCTGGTTTTAGAGGTATCTCACGCTGAAATAACTCCTCTCTATATTCCTTCAAGTCATCATAAGACCATGCAAACACATGTCTATATTTTCTCAACAAAGCAATCAACATTGCTTTGAATTGAGGTTTCATCTTTTTTTCAATGTAGACCTTTTTGGAGCATTCTCTGTACCAAGATTTACTTCTTCAAGATCCTTCTTGTGAATAGATGTTTCCTTAGAATTGCTTCTATCAAGGCCATCAAACACCCTTTCCAATGTAACCAATTCCTTTGGAATCTTATTAGTTTTCAATTGGATGATATCATTTCCAAATATTGTTTCCTTACCATCCACTTCCTCCAAAAAGGCTCCAAAATCAATTTATTGACCCTCATATTCATCTACACATTACATGAATCTCAAAATATCATCATCATTAAACACCTACCAGTTCTTTATATTATCAATAATTCAAGGTTGGACTTGCACCTCAACTTTTGAAATGCCAACAAAGTTAATATCATATGGCAAGAGAGCAATATTAGCAAGTAAATCCACCACTCTATTATTGCTCCTGTCCAACTAGTCAATACCAAATGCATCAAACTACAATTGAATCCCAAACAAAATTTCTATATTTCCTTAGTATATTGTTCTTTAATGCATACTTTGACCTAACCTAAGAAACAACTAGTTCTTAATCTCCAATGACTCTTAGCTTCTTAATTCCATGTTTCCTAGCTAGTCTTAGCCCTAGTAGCAAAGCTTTGTATTCAACTACATTGTTTGTACATGCAAACGAAAATAAAAATGAAAACTTATTAGTCTTACCACTAGGAGAGATGAGTATCACCCTTGCACCAACTCCTTCCTTTGAGAAAGCACCATCAAAGTGCATATTCCAAAAGTCATCATTGTTTTCTTGCTGCAACACTTCTTTCTCAAGGGGCGCATGTTTTTTTTCTTCCTCTTCTTGTAGCTCTTCAACCCTGAAGTTATCCATGCTCATATCTAAAAAGTGGATTCTATCTACTTCTTCCACAAAATCAATCATATGTGGAGCTCTTGGCTCCCTCGCAAGCTTGATGTCCTTCAATAGGAAAATTTGCAAAGGACATGTCACATTTCATGCTACCTTCCATGGAGGCACTCCATTTTCTTGACAATAACATGCCATAGTTTGGTGGGATTTCCACCACAACTATGCTCATGAAAAACTCCTTGTCAAGAAAAGCAGTCAGTCTATATGGGATGTCCTTAATTACTCCTATGACTTGAATCTATCTGGAATCCATGGAATAACACTTGAAATAGGCACAATTGATCTTCAATCCCATTTATTTCATTATCTCCACCGACACAATGTTAGATGAAGTTCCTGGATCAATCATGTGATTCTTTAAGAGCTTACCATTGAAAATCAAAGTTAAATAGAATGGATCAGTGTTGCTTGGGCAAGCTGTGATAGTGCTGCCCAAATAAATCCAAGGGATCTCACCAATATCTCCCTCCATTACTTCTTCACTCACTTGATTTCCACTCACTTGAGGCTGAGCAGACACCCTTTTATCTTCACAAGCCTTAGTGGCACCATTGCTGAGGGCCACTACCTTCTGTTTATGTTCTTCAATCCTCATCATTTCCATTAATGGAACTGTCACCTTGACTTGGGAAAGAAGCTGAAACATGTCAACTGGATTATATTTTGAGAGTTCATAAGGGACCACACTTTTTTATCCAATCTTGTCCTTCTGCTGTGTAGAGTTCTTTTCATTCTCTTTCTTCTCTTGTTTCTTTTCTTGATCAACACTTGAATTTTGAGTATTTTCCTTAACAATTGGAACAACAACTTCATCAGACTTCTTGGTTGCATTACCTTTCTTGGCCCAAATCTTAGGCCCTTTACTTTCCTTAGCTTTGAATTTTTCCTTTTTAAACTTGGCCAATTCTTATATTTTAGTCCCCTATTTTTTTGCATTTTTCTCTTTCATGAAGATGCTACTTGGCTTCCTTGGTCACAATTAACAATTTTCTTCCTTAGGTTATGACTGTTCCTAGCTTTCTCTACCAAGGTTGCTATCATTTACTGATACTCCTCATCAAAAGGTCTTCTCAAGGACACATTCATTTCATATGTTTTTCATAGCACAAATATTTCCCTCAATATATTCATCCTCACTAGGGAAAATTTGTTGATGATAGGAATTTGATTTCTACCTTTGATAGTCAACATCAACTTCATGTGATTCTTCCTCTAAGGAACACTCTTCATTAGAAAATTTTGATCTATGCATAAGAACATGTACTTCAACATCATTTTCATCTAGTGGCTCATATTCATCTGAATGAGCTTGTTCTTCTTCAAACTATCTTGCTACTGAGCACGTTTGAGAAGCATGAGGTAATTGGAAAACACACCAAGGTGTTTCATCAGTGAAATTCACTGAGTTCATCTACAATGGGCCAGGAGTAACTTTGTTTTGTGTGTTCTTCTAATTGTTCTGAATTGGCTTTCCATTATGCCAATTGGTGTTACAGGGATGGTCTTGCAGCCTATGAGGTATTTCATTTTTTCTGAAAATTTGGTTTATCATTTATAATTCCCTTTTCTTTCCTTGCAAGTCTATAATTGATATCTTTCATAGAGCTTGCAAATTTATCAATCCTTTCTTCCAGTGAAACTCCCTTTTTTGCAAAAAGCTTATCTTCTTTCTTTAGGTTCTTCAAGAATTTAACATTATCCCTTCTCCCAACTTTACCCATTGCTCTCCCAATTTTTTCAATATGGATTGACATCTTTAAAAACTCTCTTAAGTTATGAGGATTCTTGTCTAGCAGGAGATAGCTCATCTCAGATCATGGGGAAATCTATTCATGGCCTTCTGAAATCTTGTATTGAAATCAACAATTGTCTCATTAGAACCCTTAGAAATATTATTGAATTGATTCAAAAGGAACCTTGCATCAATTTTATCACCATACTTCTCTCTAAAAACCCTCTTAAATTCTTCCCAGGAACCAATACTATTAGCTATTAAAGCTCTATACCATTCTATGACATCCTCAGTGAGTGATTGCATGAAAAGCTTCATCATCACATCCTCAGCCTCCACTTTAAAATCATCCATCACATTGGAAAATGATTTTAGGTGGTGCTCACCACTTATTGCATTATTTCTAGAGAACTTTACCAAGGCAGGCTTGATATCCTTAGGGAATTGTTTTGGATAGCTAGGAATCCCAACAAAGCATAATTTCTTGTACCTATCTACTTGCATTGGTCTCTTGGTGAACCGATCTCTCCGATCATTATAGGGTTCATTATCTTCTTGATCACCAGATTGCTTGTTACCTAATTTGGTTTTGTGGGATTGGGGATCAGAGTTAGTGTGACCAGAACTTGAAACTCCAGTGTCAGGAATAGAGGTTTTGAGGAGAGCAATCTTCCTTTCTATTTCCGCATTTGAAGCCTCAATTTCCATTTTATTTAGTTCTTGATAGAAATTTTCATTAGCCAATTGTAACCTTAATATTTTAGGATCAGGAGGTGCATTTGATGGAATGAATTTTATTTTAGCATCTTTGGTGGAAGTATTGGTAGATGATGTATTTGTATATGTACTTGGGGTATTTTTCTTAGGCTGGCCTATAAGTTTCTTTCCATGATCTATAGGCTGAGATTTCTTAATAGCAACAGAGGGATCTGTGGCTTTAGTTGTTGTAACAGAGGTCGTATAAGTGCTTGCAGCAGAGGTTCCCATAGGAATGGTTACCTTAGGAGGATTAGGGATTGTCTTAGCAGTAGATTTAGGAGGATCTTTAGGAGGTAACTATTTCTTCACTGCCTGTCTCCTTTTTTCTACCCTCTCCCTTAAGGAATCTCTGTCTAATATTTTTTTTCTTATTTTCTCCTCCCTTTCCCTTGCTTGTCTCAATTCTTCTTCCTTGATTCTATCCTCCTATTCTTTGATTCTATTCTCTTCTTCTTGCAAGTCTTGGATATCCATCTTTATATCATTTTCATCTTCTAGGACATCCTCATACTCACTAGGTTCAGGTGTATAAAAGGTGAGATTCACTAGCTCTCTCTCAGAGGAATGGTGTGAGGCTCTATTAGGGGATCTACCTCTTGGGTTGAAGTTGTCATTATTAAAATAGATATACTCCCAAGAGTTTCCCCTCTTGATGGAAATCAATTTTCCTTTTCCTAGAATTGCCACCTCTCTTCATCCTTTTCCATTTCAAGATGACTATCAGGGACTTCATTAGTGGGAAAACCTTCCTCATTTGTATCAACACACCAAGTTCATATGCCTCTTCATGAGAATTTTCATTATGAAAATTTGAATTAAATTATAAGATGCATTATCAAGATTTTTAGTAGACTTACTCGATTCAACATTCTTCAGTTTCCAAGATGGCTTCTTACTCTTCGACAACTCACATTCTAGCTTCTGCTTGTGATTCTTCTTTATATAGTTCCTAGTTCCTTTCATGGCTTTAGAATTCTTCTCACAGTTCTTACTCTCACTCTTTCTTTCAAATTCTAACTTTGTACTGGCACAAGAGACTTCAAAGTCGCCACTCACAATATAGGGAAAGGAAAATATATCACACTTTGGAGAAGCTCTCACAATTTCAAAGAAGACTTTGAACATAACCTGACAGGAATGGAAAATGGAACCAGAATATGACTCATAAAATTGGACTTGAGATATTGATGAGAATTTGCATGAATTTTTCTCCAAACAATTAAGAACAATGAAAATAATTGACTCTGACTGTACTGGATCTAACCTAGAGACATTGGAATAGCATTGTCTCCAGCAGAGTCACCAATTTGTTGGTTTTTTTTAATGAAACAAACTTGGTCTCATCAATTGTCTATGAATTTTTCATAATTTGATGATTAACAATTGTGAGGATTGGCCAACAACTAGGTGAAAGCTTGCTAGGATTTCCCTCTACACTTCAGGCTTTGAAGAACTGTGATCCCTACAATATAATTAAGGGTACTCTTGTTCCATTTACCACAAACAATGTAAATAAAAAATGAATTCTCAAAGATTGCAAATTAGATGAAATCCTTCAAGAATTTGACTAATCCTTTAACAAATAATCATCTAAAATAGAGAATGGATTACCTGACATGAAAATTTAAATCATTGAGGTGTATGAATGATTTTCTTTAAGAATTTGTTCTTTGAAAGGAAGGTCCGATTCAATGACTTCAAAGTTAACCGAATTAATAGAACAATGCCTTATCTATGGGTAATGAATTCAAATTTGAAATAAACTATAATACAACAATGACTAAGCTCAACATTTACAGACGATTGTGATATTGCATTACAATAAAATAGCTCAAATGTCCCAGCACAAATACTACTTATCAAATCCCCATACTAAATCATATGAACCTATGATTTCATCAAAGCATTTTAATTAATTCCTTGAATTAAAGAAGAAGAAAAATCACACATTCAACCCAAACGATTGAATACAAATCAAAGGATCCTTGATCATTTAATTAATAATCCATATGAAAAAATATAGAAGGAGAGAATCTTCTTGAGAATTTGCATTTTCTCATTCAAATGTTGTCATAGTTGTAAAATCATTATGCCTATTACAGACTTCAATTCAGACCTAAGTCTCAATACTAATTCTATTTATTTTTGCTTGAATTACAAAATTCTTTTACATGAGTTCCAAAAATTTTCTCAACCAAAGATCCATACAATTGGCCTTGAATTCACTTTTATAAGAACAAGGGAGCAAACAAGCTTTGGTCCAAATTGAATATTTAGTCACATTTACATTTGACATACATTTCAATTTCATTTCAAAACTTCATGAAAGGCAGTTATATTTGCATTTCCAAAAGGGGAAAAATCATATAAGACAAAATTCCTTTTCATATTGCTATAGAAGACACTTCCCACCATCCAAAGGGAATCTTTCAACATTGCAACAACATCAACCAAGAGAAAAGCATCTTTTGCAAGAGAAAAATTATATTCCACGTGTACACCAAGTCAGTAGAAACTAAAACAAGAATACAATAAAAGGGAACAACATAAACCACGTCCACATCAACACATCCTATCATCAATTTCATAAATAAGAGGAGATAATATTTTACAATACTTCATCCAAGACTTAATATGTAAACTTTTCAATCCATGTATTATACTCCTCTTTAGTAGGCCATTATGTATCCAACAATTTTCGTACCTTAGTGTTGTGCTAGTTGTATCTAGCATCCATCAGTATCCCGACCTCCTTTACTAATGTATCTAGATGCACCTCAATTCTTGTCATGTTATCAACAACTGCATTTAATATGGTATAATCCGTGCAGCTAATTGCTCTCTTAAAGTGTGGGAGAAGCCCTCCCAACTCATCTTTCCAAGTAGAAAATTCCTTCAATTCACCCTTATCAAATGTTCAGTATTTTTGGAATTCCATGCCCCTCCATGTCTCTAAAAAATTTCAATTTATTCTACAACCACATACCCAACTTGCCATGAAATGCTAAAATTTCACTTAACAAATCTACTACCTTTATCAAATTAGGAATGTTGGTTGGAGCCTCAAGATCATCTTGCATATTAGGTATCATTTATTTAAGTGCTTTGAACCTGACACTCGACTTGCTCTAATCATTTTGAAAAAGCATTTCAGACCTGCACATACCTCTTGTGGGCCTCATGAATGTTTTTATAAACATCCCAAAAATTATCAGACCTATACACTAACTTGGAAACTCTATGATTTAGAATGTCATCAAATATGTTTGTGGCCACCTTTGCAGTTTCCTCCTTGGACTTCTTAAAATATCTTTCTCTATTTGCAATTCCTTCTTAAACTCTAGATTCTCAATGCCAAGGTCTCCCTATCTTGCATAGATAGATTAGAGGAAGAATTTGTTGGAGAGGGAAAATCCCTTTGTGTTGAGCTAGCAGCAGTAGCAACCATTTTTTTATATTCATCCAACAACTTATTGTATTTATCCAATAATTTATCATATCTGTCTTGTGAAATATGAGTTGTGTCAACACTTAACATAGCAACATGCATCATTAGTTGTGCAACTATAGTAGCAATCATCTCAGTAGCTCTCTTTACAACCACAACACCAATTTCTTACTCCACAGATTTGACAACCTTGGGTTTCCCAATATTTGGTGCCATAGACCATATTGCAAGGGTATGCAATTTTGGGGTAAACCCCGAACCAAACACATTATTGTCAAAATTCTCTTCAAAAATAGAAGCATTGGGATCCTTTCATGTTGCATTCAAGGAAATAGAAAATGTGAGCTCCCACCCAGGAAATAATAAAATGCCACTTCCTTTGACCAAATCTCTTGCCTCTTGGGGTGTTATGGCTCCAATTTCTTTCATTATTTTATCTTCTTATTCCTTTTTAGCTTCCTCTTGTAGTGAAGGATCAACATTTTATTTTGCTCCTCTATCCTAAGTCTAGATGTCATGGATTCTCAATTGGATGACAAAGTCCCTAAACTCCTTAGTTTGGACAAAGATGTCATCATTCATAAAGTCTATGCAAGCCTTGATTATCACATCATAATCTTCTTCTTCATCATATTCCCATTTTACTATCCCACTGGCAAGAACAACAACATTTAGAGCATCCTCCTTCTTAGGGGAGAGGAACCTTTGATCAAATTCTTCTTCCATATGAACATGCTCAGTAGATTATTTTGGTGCATAATCTTCACCACCTTGCTCAGTTCTTGAATAAGTCACCAGTGGGGCAACTACAAGTTTCTTTCTTGTCTCCATTGTATGAAATTGAATGCCCTAGGCTATGGAGTGAGCCAGTTGGCTCCTCACTTGTGCATCATGATGCACCTTGGCAACTTTGGATTTTAGTTTAGCCTCTTTAAATTTATCAAAAAATATTTTATCTTTAAAATCCCCAAACATCAAAAAAATTTCCCTAGATGTTTAGTGTTTTGGTTGATGCTCTTGCATCAATTGGTATCAGAGCTAGCAAGGTTCTAATGATTTGTTGAATTGATGGTTTGCTGAATTTTTTGTTGTTGAGTTGAGTTTGGTTGCGGGTGCTTGATCCATCTATGCTGTAGAGAGGAAGAGTTGTGATTTGTGAGTTGGCAGACACAGAAATGTCTATGGTCACCATCCTTCAATGGAGATTAAGTTGGGTAGAAGGTGCAAGGAAAGAGAGTGAGGCATCGTCCAGGATTTTTTATTGGCTAAGATGGATGGTTTGATGAGTTTGTGTTTGTAGGTTGAAGAGAGATGGATACCTAGTTGTGAATCACCTGAGTTTACAGCCATTAAAGAGTACTCCACTGATGGGAGTAAATGAGAAGACGAAGACAAGAATTTAGAGAAGGTCAAGGATGAATTGTGAAAGAAAGAGGAAATTTTGCAAGGATAGTCCTATGTAATTTTGAGGAAGAAAAGTGATTGTGAACCTGATGGCAGAAAAGAGAGATGGAAAAAAGACAAAGGAAAAAACAAAGTGAAGGAATGAAGACCAAGTTGAAGACAAAGATTGGAACCAAGATAGAGAAAGATTCAAGAGTCGGAGAGAAGAAGCAGTCTAAAGGAAGATTTTAATTTGTTTTGTAGGTACAAGAAAAGTTGAAACAATAAGTTTCCAAGGGACTTGGAAAATTTTTGTTGGATGGTTGTATGGTGTAGGAGCACCTTGCTCTTTGAATGCCTTCAATTGGAAAAAAAATCAAAAAAATTGAATTTTCCAATGTAAAAGCATGAAAGTATTTGTAAAGGGTCATGAAGTAATGTAATTAAGGTCACAAATAGGTCACTAGGAGGGAAAAAGATGAAAAAAACAAAATTTCAAAAAAAAAAAGCAAAATTTTCCAAATATGAAAAAATGCAAAAAGAGCAAAAAATAGGAATATGAAAAGACAAGGTGGAAAAAGAAAGGATAGGTTGAAGAAGTTGATGGGGTAGTTATTTTTAAACATCTTTAAAATCCTTTGTATGGGTGAACAAAGCATTGAAGTCTTGTAATCTTGAACAATATAATAAATAAAAATACTTATACAAATTTTACAGTATTTTCTCTGTTATTTGTCAACTTGCACGACCTGTATAGAAGCTTTAGGGCCTAAACCTTGTTGTTTTAGATAGAAAAGTGAGTTATATTTCATTTAAGATCATTTTGAAGACATTTTATTAAGTGAAACACTTGTTAGAGTCCTTTTTTCTTTAGTTCAATCTGCAACCCAGTATTGTGGTTTTGAGAGTCCAATAAGCAAATGAACTCTACTCCACCAAATTAGGTCATGTAGATCGATGGAGTAGATTTAGTTAGGATGTTTTAAGCTTTTTTTATGATGAAATGTGTAGGGGAAGGCGAGATTACAGTTGGAAATTTGCTGTCCTGACAGAAAAATAGAGTTTTTCCTATGAGAATTTGATGGCTCCAAGTGATGATATGAAGAATTGGTGATGGAAAGGGTTGAAAGGTAGTGTATTATGTTTGTGAAAACCAAACACAATATTTTTGAAGCAATTTCAAGATGGAAAAAGGTTTGGAGCATGATTTTTTAAGAAACCCTCATTCTATAGCCATGATGAACCTAAAATCAAGGGTTTTAATGTTCGGTGATTTATTGGGCCTCGTAGTCCATAAAAAATGGTGAATCTTGAGTTTTGTGACTTAACCTAATATTTTTTAAGGATACTTAATGATTTGGAGTTGTTTTGTTGTTGGTTGCTTCATAAAAGTGGCCTAATTGTGTGCATTTCCAATGGTACAGTCTTAATTTCAAACATTCTTTTCAAAAAAAGTGCTATGGATTTTAAGGTATGTTAAATTTAAGCAAAATGGGTCCCTGGAATAGTGAAGGGTTTGTGGAGTTTCAACAAGGGTGGCTGGATATACCCATTTTGAGTAAGTTATTGTGCTACTAGGAAATGGTTGCTAAATGAATGAATGATCAAAATACTGATGGGAAGTCCCTTGTAAATGTTTGTGTTGATTTATTTATGTCAAAATGGTGATAACAGAAGTGTGCAAAGGGTTGGGAGTCAATTATTGTTGTTTTAGTACTTGTGGCAATGTGAAACTAAGAAGAAAATTGGTGTCTTGGTGTAAGTGTTTAAAGAATTGAAAGATTCAGAGCTCTTTATTGGGTTTTTGCTTTGAATTCAGATAAATTGATGATGATAAAGGTGTGTTAGGATCTGATGGATAAAGGTTGTAACATGAAAGACTGGTTTTGGCTATTTTTTCGTGGAAAAGCAAATTGGAAAGAAGAGTGATATGGTACATGTTTTGATGTTTTGGTTCAGAGTCTATTAACTAGATTATTGCTTGTCTATGTCAAGATTAATGATGGAAAAGTTGATTTAAAGTTTGATCATGATATGATGAAATGATTTGGCATGTTGGTTTCCTTTTGAAATAAAGTGAAATTGATGGATTGTGATGAGGTGAATGATGTATTTTGATGAAAATATTGGTGAATCAAAGATGCCTGTTTAATTTGATCTTCAATTATGTTTGGGACAAAATTTCCCTAGATGTTTGGTGTTTTGGTTGATGCTCTTGCATCACCTACCAAGATTGATAAGGAAATAGAGCCCATAGGGGCAACAAAGAGTCCATCATGGGTATGGATGATGATATTTAACTCTTTGTATCTCTCTTTGTGTAAGATGTTTATAAATAAAGTCTACTCCATTATCACATTAATCTAACTCATCAAATCAAATAAGATTCCAATTATGAATTTTTTGTTAATTTGGGTAGGAATGTATAGTGGGGAAGGCTCCTTATTAAAGAGGCTCATCATACAAGGTGAATGTTATGTTAGGTGTAGCACTCACATTTCCAAGAGGAGAGATATGTGTGAATAAAACCATGTTCACATACTCAGATGCAACTAACTTAGAAGATTGTATTTAATAGAAAGTGACCTACCTAGGTTTTGTTTTTGAATATCCAAGAGTCCTTCTGACTATGTATCTAGGGATCATAGATTGGGTCACAAAGCTGCACGCTTTACAAAACAAAAATCTACAACACACCTAGGACACGAGAGAAATATTCCCTAATACTAAGAAATGAACACAAAGATGTTCATGTCGAGTTCACCAAAAATTTAGAGAAGGTGGATTTGTCACCCTTGAGGCTCCAAGTCATGGGAGAGCCTCGAGGAATGAACTACCCTAAACTACCTCAAGTTTTTTGATAGGTGTTTCAAAAATCAGGTGGGCCAGTCATAGAGGTTTCAAACTACAGACTAGAAAGCTCACTATTTGAGGACAACAATGCGAGAGCCAAACTCCAGTGTGTCATGCCGACATGCTATACAGATAGATGTTTGATAAACAACTAGAAAACACAAAGGGCCTACTTATGACCCTACTGTTGAGGTTTCATAGTTTGATAGAGAAAATATAGAAAGTAGAAAGTACAACAAGAAGAATACTGAAAAGCTATTCTAGTACAAAAATGACAAATAAAGAGTAAGAAAAGATACCTTTCACATGAAATATGATTCTTTAGCTTTAACTCCAAATGAATGAACCGGTGCATGCACACATGGAAATAGGAAAAGTGTTGGGATATGTTTTGAGGTCTACCTTAGTCAAACCTCCATTTTGGTGTTCCCACCTCCATGGACAACAATATGCCATGATATAGAGAAAATCGTTAAAGGAAATAAAGGAAAGACACTATCAAATAGAGTGAAAAGACAACCTGAATGCTAATCTATAAGACACAATAATGCAAGTAAAAAGAGAAATATAACCTTCTCTTCTGTTAGCACTCAAGGTTGAGAGGAGAAGATGATGAGAGATGACACCATGACAAGAGAATGGAGCTTTGTAGACCCTACAAAAATAATGGCATTGCAACAAGAATTCACTATAGAGTTCAAGAAGAGAGCTTGTAGTAGCAAGAAAAGGTAAGAATGATCAAGAAGAGCTTGAGAATGATCTTGAGAATGAGAGAAGTAACATGAGAGCGATCTCAAGAGTGAGAATTAGAAAGAGGAAGTGAAATAATGAGTTTGAATAAGAAAAAAAGGAGGAAAAGAGTCATTTTTTGTCAATCAAGACCCAACAGAGGATGATACCTTCTTGGCCAACTAAGAAACATAATGCTTTTGTGAATCCCAGGGGCAAAAACCTATCAGGAAGGTAGCATAGTGCATGGATGTTTGTGTGGCATGTGCACATGCCTGACAAATATTCCTCCACTGATGCAAAAAGACAAGGCTACATGGAAGGAATGGGAAGACGATGGTGGAATTTACATCATCGAACTTATAGTTTCTAAAGTGAGGAAAAAATAAATGGGAAATTTTCCTAGGATGTAAATTTTTTCCATTAAAGTGGCATACCAAACCCCTAGGTTGTTGATTTCAAGGGTTATTTTGTCAAATTTTTCTCCTATAAGCTTCATAACCTCTTCATTCTTCACAACCTTTAGTGGCAACACAAGTCTAATGGAGAAAAACCCAATCACAACTCTGATAGATTCCTTTATGATCAGATAGGGTTGATCAAGCCAAAAGATATCATGGATCCGACTCAAGGTGATTCTTTCCCATTCATCTTTATAGAAAAAATTGGGGAAATGAAGGTTCCATATGTCTAATCGTTTTGCCTCTACATTTGTATATGCTGGCTTGAGTTGAAAATAATCACACAAGAGATGATTGCTTCTAAAATCTTCCAACTTTAGATGATTGTACTCATTCAACTATGAGTGAATATAGATACGAATATCTTTATAATGCAACACATTGATATGAACGCGAGAAAATGCTCCATCATTGTTGGTCACAGTAGATTTGTATGAATTTTTCTTGAATTTTAGTCTTGGCTTCTCAAAAAAATCAATAACTATTGGTGTAGCCATGATAACACTTTCTTAAACTAGTATTTTTCAAGAAAATATTAGAAATACATTTGAATACTATCATTAGGGTTTGCATGCAAATTCATTGAAAACCTTCTTAACTTCCCCAACTCTTACACATACTTGATATCATTCCAATGAGATAAAACTTAATCAAGTAGGGGTTAAATACCCTAGTTTCTCCACATTAAATGCAATTTTGTTTTTGACACAAGAAATTTTTTCATTGTTTTGTGATATCACAGAGATCCATGACCATTCAACAATCTTCCACAAAGAGTGTATTTGCTACGAAACCTTGAGAAAATTCCATAATATCACCATCCAATTCACCATTAACTATTATGCTGAAGTCTTTAGCATCTTATGCATTACAAGGGTTTTGAAAATATTTGCAATTGTAACTTCCCCTGAGACAATACTTTCTTCTAGCTACTAGAGGATCCATCTACACAAAGGCAGAGGTACATATTTATTCTTTTCTTCACTTTATTCCTTCTTCTGCCATATCTTGTTCATTTCCTTCTTTTATTGATTAGTGTCATTCTTATTTTGAGGAGCAAAAGGTCTTACATTCTTTCCCTTGCAGAACCTTGCAATGTGTCTTGGTTTATTGCAGTTGTAGTAGGTGATACTAGGTTGCGGAGCATAGTTACTTATTTTCACATTAGATCTACAATCAAAATCCATATGACCAAACTTGTTGCATGTGTAGCAATAACCATAGAAGGATTGAGAATTCATGGAATTATTCTTAATCAGAAAATCTTCCTCATCACTTTACTTTTGAATTCATTAGCCTCATGACCAATCTTATTACAAGCATAGAATTGACCATGAAATGATTGAGAGTTCATACAGTTGTACCTTGGAGGCCTAAATAAATTCTGACTCATCTTTCTTCTCCATTCAACAACCTTATGTCAAAGATTATTGCAAGAATAGAAATAACCTTGAAAATATTGATTGAACCTAGTAGGGGCATGTTGTCTAGCTGGTGGAGGACCTCTGAATCCTTTTTGTCTATAGACAAGAATGAATCCACTTCCTTTCTTGTTGTCTTGATTTTTCTTTACATATCTACATGATGTCTCCTTAGGTTCCTCAGTGCAGGATTTCTCCTCCCTTGTTTCATACTTTCCTTATGCTTTGAAGTTATAATACAAGTTTGTAGATGCATTGGTTATAGGACTTTTCTATTTTTCAAAACCAAGACCATATTTTTCTTTTGATGGATTTTGAGAGTTAATCAACTCATCAAGAATTTCAAAACCTCCTTTCAATTTTAAACCCTTTTCATTTTGTTCTTTTTCTTTTTCCAATTATTTTCTCAAATTAAGAATCTCTTCCTCAAGCTTTGAAGATTCAACTATTTTATCATTGAGCTTGGTATTCAAGCAATACTCAATCATTTCCTTCTTCAACTTTAATTCTCAAATTAGAGATCACATCTTCTTCCTACTTGAGTTTAGTCTCACATCCTTTACCTCCTTTCATTTGAATTTTTAGTTTTCCAATTTCTTCTTTTGATTCTCTAGATCATGCCTTCAATTTGACAATTGTCTCCTTTGTTTTTTCAAGAATGCACTCATATTTCATAATTAGTGTTCTTGTTTCATCCATATACTCAAGAGTAGACTAGAGTTTTCCTTGAAAATTTATATCACAATCATCTAGATTGATGTCCCAACCTTTAGGTTCTATTGATTATAGATCTGATTCAAGAGAGAACATATCATTGATCATTGCTTTAGATCCCATGTGTTCAAGTGCAATATCTACCTTAGTTGTTAGGCTTCTCAGAGGCACTTGGCTTTGATACCAATTTTTGAACACACCAAAATGTTGAGAGGGTGGTGAATCAACATATACTAAAACTTAAATAACTCCATTTGTATATTAAACATCAAATCACATGAACTGAAATAAGAACATAAATGAAAACATGCACCACACAAGGAAACCAAGAATTTTGACATGGAAAACCCAATGAGGGAGAAACCACAGTGAGAGTTAACTCACAATATACAAAGCTCACTACTTACAAAAAATATAATATTGTTTAAGGTTCACTTCCTATGGAATTACAAGCTAAGGAACACAACCATAGGGAAAGATACAAGGACTTGTTGAAGAGGCTCACTTCCTAATAGAAAGATCCATGAAAATTACAATGAAAAAATGAACATGAACTGGTATAAAAGAAGCATCTAACATATGTTGATGTTGCAGTCCCTTTTTCACATAATTACATCATTTTGACTTTTCACACTTCATATTCAACATACTGCACACTCTATCTCATCTCTCAATTCAAAATTGATTTTTTTATTCTATAAATACCCTTTGTAAAAACTCAAAACCCAATTAGGTTGACTTAAAGAAGACCTATAAAATGAAACAAGTTATACTACATAGGTTGGCTTCACACATATGTGCCCATGAAGAAAAATGAGTTACAGATCAACTCAAGGCACAACTGGGCCCAAAAAAATCACAATAAATTCTCCAAAGCAAAATTAATTAATTAGGATTAACCACAAATGAAGTACACCAGACTATTGGCCCAAACAACATCAACACCACCAAAATTTCTAACTGTTCATCTTCACACCACCAAAATTGCCAACTATTCATCTTTACACCACTAGGGAGAAATCAAAAACATCATATGGACAAGGATTTGAACAATGTAGATTATCAAAAACATCTTTACAACCTTCTCCTTAAGTATCATATTATCATATGCTGGCACAAAATGAGAAAACCCACTAAACATACAAGAATAGAGAAATCCAAATTGACAATGGCACATCACCACTTAGGATATTGCACCGTAGTTCACCAAAACATCTGAAACACATGTGCATGAATCCATACACCTCTTTGAACATATCCCCAAGTCTATAGAACCATATCTATCACTCCATAGGAATGTAGAGAGATTTGGAGAGCATATGAGACACTTAACTCTGTTATTCTGCAATCCAAAAAATTGTTACATCTAACTCTTGTTGTAGAAATGTTTATGACATGAAATTATAGAAATAACCTCTTTGCTAGATACCAAACTTAAATCCATATTTGCACAATAGATCATGTAGTGCAGTAGAGTGCAAACCAAAATACTGTGTCACTAACTTAGGAAAATATGTAGTTTATGTCTTAGACAACTTTTTCCAATTGCATAAGTATGAACCCAAACTCAATTTTCATTCATCTAACTCCTTGAACATGTAGACATCATTCAATGTGATTTTACTTATCAACCAAATCATGAACCAATGTGTTACAAGATTAATCATATACATGGCATACTTTTGAACTGTCATACTACTATGAATACATATACTAGGTCTTCTAGATTGGCTTGCCTCAAACATTGGATGAACCCATGTCTTTATTCATGTCAAACCATATCTCCCAAATAATGCTCTCACACAATCAATTCATTACTATACAAATATGACACTGTCATTAAGTTGATATCAACAAAGACAACACATATTGTCAGACATCAAGTTGACATCAATGAAAACACATATTGCCAACACATTATCCATATTGGAAATTTGGATTATATGCCTCCTATTAAATAGATGCCAATATATGTTTGTGGCTCATTTGGGAAAAGATTGTGGCACAAATTTGATATAGTTGTAAATTTGAATAACATCATCTGACAATGGCGTAGTGAGGAATCTCAACTTTAATTTCAAAAAAATCTTGCCAACATTAGAAATGTAGAAAAAAATTTGTGATTGGGGGGTCTTCATATCACATATTGATGTTTCCCTTCAAAATTAAGAACAAGTTACATTATAGTCATCTATACATTTGTTTCCAATTAACAAATTCATTTCTCAACATAACAAGCATATGTTAATGTCCTCTATGTCCCCTATGTGATGTAATTTAGAAAAAATAAGAGAGATTAATTGTAAATCTTGAGGATGAGAAATTTCGTTCCATGGTTGTCTTGTGTATTAGGTAGGGGTATGTGCAGGAAGATGGGGGGCCAAAAAGGGGTCTTAAGTGACCACTTTTAGGAAATACTAACCTTGGATTTGAAATTGAGGATAGTTACATTCAAAATTTTAAGATGCAAAAAAAACAATGTTCATAGTGCTTTGAGTATACTTTCTAAACTACTAATTATTTTTTTAAATGATAGAGATTAAGGGGTTTAAAAAAGGGAGCCAAAAAATTGGTATGGTTTTTGTGAAAAAAACATAACATAGTGTCTTTTGTGGCTCCCTCAAAAGGTTAATTTTTTTTTTTGTATTTTAAAAATTGCTTTGGTGAGAAATTAACTAAGAGAATGTAGTTTATACCAAAATTTTCTAATAATTTTTTAATGAATACTTGATTTTTTACTAATTTTCAAAGTGCACACATCTTGAAAAATAGAATTTTGGCCATGCTACTCCTATAATTTTTGAAAACTAATCAAAAATATTTTTTTTTGAATGTGTAGAATGGAGTCTAGTTTAAAAAAATGTAATTTATTTGAAATTTCAATGAATGGTTAAAAAATAAAGTAAAAAATACCAAACATTGGTTTTTGACAAAAAATGAACACACAAACAAAAGAAATTAAAGATGAAAGCCTTAACATCATCAAAGTGTAAAAAAATTACATTGTTAAATAGCTAAGAGAGATCCTAACATTACCTAAGTGTTCGATTTAATCAACCTTGAAAGACGTGCAAACCTGACGGTTAGTGTGTGAACTAGATTATGTGAAATCTTGTAGAATATGCAGAAACACATCTTTGGACATTGGGAAGGCACTCGAAGCCTTTGGGTTGGAAATCCAAAGCCTAAATCAAAGCAATATATAACACGAGCCTATGGGGGATTTTTGCTCTATGTTTCCCAAGTTGGACATAACGTGAGCACGTTATAACGCACTGGCGTTATGTCTCGCTTGAAATTGTTTTTGTGCAAGTTTGTTAAATGTATAGGGTTTGTATATATATTTTTACATATATTTGTATGTATGTATGTATTTATGTATGTATGTATGTATGTATGTATGTATGTATGCATTTATGCATGTATGTATGTATGTATGCCTATATGTATGTATGCTTGTATGTATGTATGTATGTATGTATGTATGTATGTATGTATGTATGCATGCATGTATGTATGCTTGTATGTATGTATGTATGCATGCATTCTTGTATGTATGTATGCATGCATGCATGCATGCATGTATGTATGAATGTATGCATGTATGCTTATGTATGTATGTATGTATGTATGTATGTATGTATGGTTGTATGCCTGTATGCCTGTATGTATGTATGTATGTATGTATGTATGTATGCATGTATGCATGTATGTATGTATGTATGCTTGTATGTATCTATGTATGCATGTATTTACGTATGTATGTATGCCTGTATGCCTGTATGTATGTATGTATGTATGTATGTATGCATGTATGTATGTATGTATGTATGCATGTATGTATGTATGCATGTATGTATGCTTATATGTATGTATGTATGTATGTATGTATGTATGTATGTATGTATGTATGCTTGTATGTATGTATATGTATGAATGTATTCTTGTATGTATGTATGCATGCCTATATTTATGTATGTATGTATGTATGTATGCATGCATGCATGCATGTATGTATACACATGCTTGTATGTATGTATGTATGTATGTATGTATGTATGTATGTATGAATGTATGTATGTATGTATATATGTATGTATGTATGTATGTATGTATGTATGTATGTATGTATGTATGTATGTATGCTTGTATGTACACATGTAAGGGTTTTGAGTTTAGGGTTGAAGGTGTAAGATTGAGAGTTGAGGAATTAGGGCTTAAGTAATAGGTTGAGGGTAAAAGGTAGAGAGTTGAGGGTTTATAGTTGAGGGATAATATTCAGTTTGTTGATAAGTGTGTAAGGTATAGGGATTATGGTTTATGATATTGGGTTTAGGGTTTACAATATGGATTTAGGGTATAAGGCATAGGGTGAAAGGTTGAGAGTGTATGTTTTAGGTTTTAAGTATAGGGTTAAGGGACAATATTTAGGGTTTAGGGTATAAGGGTGAGGTTATAGGGTGCAAGGATGAAGGTTTACGGGTGTAGGGTTCAGGGTTTAAGGTATATGGTTGAGGATTGAGGGATTAGGGCTTAAGTATATGGTTGAGGGTACAGGGTTAAGGGTTGAGGGTTTATAGTTGAGGGATAATGTTCAAGGTTTAGTGTCTAAGGTATAGGGTTTAGGGTTTAAGGTTGAGGGTATAAGGCATAAGGTATGAGGGTTGAGGGATTATGATATAAGTATAGGGTTGAGGGTATAGGGTAGAGGTTTGAGGGTTGAGGGATAATGCTCAAGGTTGAGTGTCAAAGGTTAACTATAGAGGGTATAGGTCCATTAGGGTTTCAGATATTGGGTTGACAAATTAGGGCTTAAGTATAGGGTAGAGGGTTGAGTGATTAAGGGTTTAAGCGTTGAGTGGTTAAGGGTTGATGGTTTAAGGGCTGAGGGTTTAGGGTTTAAGGGTTGAGAGTTGAGGAATTAGGATTGAAGGTTTAAGGGTTGAGGGTTGATGGATTAGGGTTTAAGGTATAGTGTCGAGGGTTGAGGGTTGAGGGATAGGGTTTACAGTTTAAGGTTTAAGGGTTGAGGGTTGAGGGTTGAGGCTTTGGGGATAGGGTTTATGGTTGAGGGTTAAGGGATTAGGGTTTAAGGGTTGAGGGTTTAGGGGTTTAGGGTTTAAGGGATTAGGGTTTAAGGGTTAAGGGTTAAGAGATTATGGTTTAAGGTATAAGGTTGAGGTATTAGGGTTGAGGGTTTAATGTATAGGGTATAGGGGTGAGGGTTGAGGTTTGAGGGATTAGGGTTGAGGGTTGAGGGTTTAACATATAGGGTTGAGGGGTTAGGGTTGAGGATTTAAGGTATAGGGTTGAGTGTCTAATGTATATGGTAGAGGGTTTAAGGATTTAGGGTTTAGGGTTTAAGGGTTGAGGGTCCAATGTATAGGGTAGAAGATTGAGAATAGAGGGTTGAGGGTTTAATGTATAGGGTAGAGGGTTGAGGGATTAAGGGTTTAAGGGTTAAGGGGTTAATTTATTAAGGGTTTAAGGTATAAGGAGAAAGGATTAGGGTTGAGGGTTTAATAAAGAGGTGTAATGGAATGATTTGTACCCCTTGAAAATTCTCCATTTTCATACCCTTCACCTTAGAAAATGTAATTTTGATGATGCAATCTTGACATCTGCCACCTTTCATCATCCACACGACAACCTATTTTCATGTTAAAGTGGTGGAATTTTGTCAGGGACATGTGCATGTCACGTAGACATTCATGCATTGTGTCGTCATCCTGATAGGATTCCTGCCTCTAGAATTTGTAGAGGCATTATGTTTCTCCATTGGACACAAATTGTAATGCCTCTTTCTCCCTTGACCAATGTAGAATGGCTCCTTTGCCTCCATTTTACCTTTCATATTGACTATTCCTTTATTCCATTCAACTTCTACACACTTCTTGGATCAATTCACTCTTGACTTCAATCTACACACTCATATTCACACTTCCAAGCTCCATTGTAGTTGAAAAATGATGCTTTCTTGGCTCTTCTCTATTGTTGCAATAGTGTTCATGTTGGAGAACTTGCAAGCTCACTCCTTCCTCTACTTTCCTTGAGAGCATGTAGTTACGAAGGTGATATCCATCATTGTCATTTAATTTTGCATCATCACATTTACGTAGTAGTATATTGTGTTTTGTGTATTGATTGGTACTTCCATTTTTAATACACTTTCTTTATCATTTTCTACATCATTGCTATCTGGCTATCTATGGAGGTGGAAGCACTGAAGGGAGAGATTAACTGAGGCAATCCTCTAAAAATAGCCCCAACATTTTTACTTGGTCTTGTGTGTGTAGGTGCTTCTTAGTTGGAGTTGTTGAAGGAATCACATTGCGAGGAGTTTGGTACTATCTTTTCACCTCCTTTATCAATTTAAACATATCTAGTTAAAGTATTCTTTTTGTTGTACTTCATTTTTGTACTTTCTCTACAATCTATCATAGCATAAAATCTACTAGTCAAGTTGTTAGTTCAATTCCTTATGTTTTTATCTGTCTTAAAATTCATTTATCCATATGGATGCTAGCACCCTATTGAGACTCTAGTGTGCCATGCTAGAGTTTGTGCCCTATCCTACACTACCATCCTTAGGCAGTGAGCTATCTGGGCCACATATTAAACTTTGGGAATCAGCTTGTTTGAATCCCTGAAACATTTGGGTTAGCAGAAGGATAGTAACAACCATATTTATTTTCCTTTTTGACCTTAGCATCTTAACCTTTCCAAATAATTTAAAAATATTGAGGTAGATCAAGGTAGCCTATTGTTTGAGACTCTCCCATGATTTGAAGTCTCAAAGTACTCGGCCCCCCTCCTCTACATTTTTTTGAACTTGACATGAACTATTTTGGTTTCATTTCATAGTGTTGAACGAGCCTTCTCTTGTGTTCTAGGTGAATTGTAGGTTTGTGCATTGTATGGCATGCAACCTTGCAACCCAACCTATGACCCCTAGTGACATAGTTAGAAGGATCCCTAGAAATTGGGAAGTGAAATCTATATAGGTCATTGTTTGATTTCTGAGCCTTTGGGATATCTTGAGGAGACCCTCTCGAAGTACATAAACATGGCCTCTTTTATGCATCTCCCTATTCCTCCTTCTTAGCCTGTGAATGGATCACTAGCTCTTAGTTTTACATTGTATGACCTACCTATGAACATGAACAAAGAGCCTTCTCCTTTGTACATTCCAACTCACATCAACAAGAACATCATGACTAGTGTTCTGGTTGACCCCACGTGCCATGTGAATATTATAATAGACGAGAATCTACTGGTAAATTTCTTACATAAGGATAGGCATGATGAATCAAAAACCACAATACGTACACATGAAAAACTCTCCATCCCTCCAATTGGTTCCATCTCTCTCTCACTTGTGGTAGGACCCAAGAGTATAAATTATCCTTTTGATATCATCCTAGAGTTAGACTTGTTTAGAGTGAAACTAGGAATCCCATGGCTAATTTCCATGAATACAGATGCTTTGGTAATGCATAAGTGTTTAAAGTTTTCTCATGAGAGCACTATGCACGTTGTGCATGACACTGGATATAAACCTCTAGTGTTGCATGGGGGCTACTTGTTAGATCACTTTTTGGCTTTCCTTGGTTGGTCGACTTCCTCTAAGGATGAACTTATTGTACCACACCTATGTTAAATATACGAATAAGGGAATAACACTGAAGGTGACCTACCCTATCTCTTCTTATGCCATTTTAGTCAAAGGTTCTATAATCATACAATAGTAGGATGCCTCCTCTCAACAAAAGATGAAGGGAGAGTTTTCTCACACCTAGGATCCTTCCTCTTCTTCTACTTGTTCCATTTGCTTCCACCTCTTGCCCTACTGTGGTGTTGTCAACCTCTTATTCCATGCCTCACATGAGGAGTCCGATGGTTCCCACTTGGTAGAAATCCAAGTGTCAAGTATTTAAACTTCACATCTTACCCACAGTGCTGAGGCCCGTTGTCTATGGTGAGGGGAAGGATCCTCGTGGAATCTCCCTAGGTCTTGACATCTGCAACCTCCTACCTCTCCTGCCCCTAAAGTGGTGAATGGGAAGAGGCCCACTACTGAGGAACCTATGTCTACTTCTCTACTTGTTGTCATTTCCACTCCTATGCTTCCTACTCTTGCTCCCATCTAAGAGGCTACTCTTCCACCGAAAATGGTTGTGGAGGACATGGCAATGGCAGAACATGAGTCTCTTGTTCCTTCTTAAGAAGAGACTTCTAGTTCCTAGAGATAACAAAACCAACTTGCATGTGAGTGTAAGTGCCAAAGGAAGGCTCTGGATGCTAAACAAGCTACCTTGCAGAAGGTAGAAGGGGGCCCAACATCTCTTGTTTTGACATCTCTTGCTATGCCTCCCCCTTCTATTCATTTTGCTTCAGTTCCCATTGCCTCAATTTTGAATTTGTCTCCTCCCACAAATGCTAGTGACCCTCACCCTAAAAGAGTGCATGTGTTCATTGCTCCCTTAGTAGAGCCCTCTCTTTTGATAACCCATCTGGACATCCCTCAATTTTCCTAACCCATCGACATGCCAACCACCACAGTGGTGTCCACTATGGCATCCTTTGCTAAAGCATACTTGTTGGAGGAAAACCTTGCTTCTAATAGAGGTCGAAAGAAGGTATCACCTTCTTCAGGAGAGGGTTTTGCTTTGGCTTCCACCATCCTTGTGATGGAGGCAACCCGACATCTCTCAAGTTTTTCACCAGCTCTTTTGAAAAGATTGATGTTGGATCTCGAGCGCCTCCTCTATCTCCTACTTAGTTAACACATGGCACTCCTATTAAGTGCATGTTTAACTTGGTAGATGATGTCCCAACTTTGTCAGTGATCTTTGCAAGATTGATGACTTTTACCTCATAGGTGTTGAGTGAAGAAGACCTCAAGGGGAATTTATCCTTAGCTCTTGTCATAGGAGAGTTAGAGGGTTCTTCCCTTGCTATCCCACCCTTGTAGGCTCATCCAACCTCCCCTTATGATGATCTAGATTAGGAGAATGACAAAATACTAGTTAATGAGGACTAGGAGAGTGCCTCTTCTTTATTTTTAGATTAGATCTTTGTGTGTGTTTTGTGTTTCCCCCATACTTTTTTTTAAGTGTTCATGGAGGACCCTTATCACCCTGATAGGTGATTGGATATAGGAGTGAAACTATGTCATAAAATTCATCTATATGTTTCATCATTCTTCTACATGTTGTAACTTGATTTTCAACAATTGGGGACAATGCAAAGTGTTGGAGGCATTTAGGCCTCCCTTCCATGTTGACCCATTTTTTTAATTTCATTTTGTCGTCATGTGCTCTTTTTCATATATGGGAACTTCGAGGATTGAAGATATTTCATTCACACATATGTCACAGGTTACCTATAAGAATTGATCTGACCACGAACTCCCGGATCTCCTTATCTATTGATTTCTTCATCTTTTCTTATTTTTCTTTGTTTATCCTTCTCTCTTCTTTTCTTTCCTCTTGATGTTGTGGTGCCTATGTGTTGTCCCTTGCATGTGTGACAACATTTACACATCTACATATCATCATTTATCATGGGCCATGACATCTCTGCATCTCCTCTCTCTCCTTAGGATGTCACACGCTTCTTAAGTTCCCACAAACCATCCTAAGGGGGGCTCCTACTCCAATTTTCAATAAGGTGTATTCAGCGGCCACTGAATCCCTTGCTAATTTTTTTTGCATTTTTCAAAAAGTGCATCCTTCAATAAGGATACCCTTAGCAATATTTTCTTTCAAAATTAAATTCATAGCAAAAATAATGGGGAAATTTTCCCTCAAGAAGGCCATTCTTTTTTCTAGATTCCTTGATGAAAGAGATCTTTGAAAATGATTCCTTGATGATAGATCATTTACAAAAAATGTCATTTCTTTTCAAACAAAGTGTTCCTTTGCATAGTCCCATTGCAATCTTGAAGGGTTCCAGAGGGACCCCTTTGAAATCTTCTCCTTCAATTGTCTATTATGAGATATGACTGTCTGTATGTGTGACTTTTACTTTCCTGGAATATTTTTTCTATAGATTAACATATTGCTTTGCAAGATCGAGCACTTGTGAAGATACTTTTACAATCAAGCTTGGAGGATGGAGCACCTTGTCAAGCTTTCCTTGCAGGGATGAGCACTTATAAGGGCTAATCAGACTTTGTGCAGCCTCTCATTTTTGGCCCCCAGGAACAAGCACTTGTGGTGCCTCCTTCTATAGGATCGAGCACCCATGGAGAAAATTTTGTAGGACCAAGCATCTATAGAGCTTCTGTTCAAATTTCCATAAGACCAAGTACCTGTGGAGCCATCTCTCCTGTATTTTTGAGCATGTCAGATTGTGGTCTACTTCCTCGATAGTTCTGATATATTATTTTTAGTTTTTTCTCTACTTTACCTCACATTCGCTGATGCATATGCTTGCTAAAGTGGGGGGAAAATGTAATGGCATGAATTTTCACCCCTTGCAAATCCCCCATTTTCATACCCTTCACCTTAGAAAATGTAATTTTGGGTCTTTTCCCAATGCTTGAGATTGCTCTCAGCAATTACCTTTCTTTAGGATCCATTTGATCCTAATCTTCTTCTTCCATTTCCTCTTTAGTGTCATCTCTTTCTCGATGCACTTCTCTCCTATGAACCTCTTCTTGCAAGGCCGCCATCTACCTTTTGAGGGCTCTGATTTCATGTCTAGGTGGATCTCTTCCTCTGCTACCTTAGCCCCTACCTCTACCATGCTGGGAAAGTCTTGGAGGTATCTTGATCTCAACCCAAACTCATAGGTCCTTCTGCAACTTCCTCTTGATGCTTTTTTATAGACTTAGGAAAACCTGCTTTGATACCACTTGATGAAGGGAACTCCCCTTATATAGATACAAACTCACAACAACACACATGTTGCATAGAAAGAATATGCAAGAGAATGCAATAGATTGTATTACTCAGAAATGGAAATACATTATATTCTTACATGCCTTCTTTTCGGTGGCTTATTATATTCACCCAGCAAATTTTAGATTTGAGTATTCACCCTCAATTCTTCATTCAATAGCAAGCAATCAACCTTCACTTTTTTCCACCTTCCTATCTCTTCAATAGCTAGCTATGTCATATTTCCCTTCAACATTGATATATATACCTCCATTCTCCTCTAGGTTAGCCTTGACATTCTTTATCTCTTGGTGTTGTAGTATGACTTTGGACCCAATGGACATCGAGAATTCACTGGAAGTTATCATCACCCTCCAACCATTAGCTCATGTGGAAATCATTAACCAATCACATTGTTTTACAACAATGATGTAAAAACTTGATGAGTAACCTTTCACCATGCATCGCCACCCTGCTCGTCATCAAAATATCACTAAGACTTTAAACCTTCTTGCTCTGAAACCATTAGGTTCCAACAATAATTCTTTTTTTGGAATATCAGGTGGACTCCACAAGATCTTCCATCGAAATACTCATGTTTCCTCGATGGTTCTTTATCATTGTCACATCGTCGGCCCATCAAATGGACCATGATTCATGTCAAATTGAGGTATCCATGTCACTCCAATATTCCATATCGCTCCATCGAAGGGACTCATGAATGGATCCCATCGATAGCTTGAAGTCTCCTTGACCACATGTTAGATGTCTACAGTTCATCAAAAGTCAGAGTTTGTTCCTCCTTCAAGCCGCTTACCATCCTTTTAGGTGTCCTGGTTCATAGTTTCTGAATACAACATACATCTTAGTAGCCAAGTCAAGGTGTAAGGCTTAACACCGAAGCCCAAAGTCCAAAGTCCGATATGACTATGCAAAAAAATGACTAAGTCCAACTTCACTGGCAAGTGATAAGAGATACGCTTGAGGTCCGAAGCCTGAACTGTTGGAAATCTTCTTACTTAGCATTTCAATCAAATTCAGCCCTTATTCAAAATAAACATTATAGATCTTTTTTTTTTGGTTGATGCAAGATTGCTCTTACACCTTGGATGCTCCTACATTAGTTGATCTTCCAGGCTCACTTCTAGCGAGTCTTGCGTTTTAGTAGTCTCATTTTTCTATGAACCACTTATCCTCTGCCTCTATGGTTGCTTTGTAATGGGTACTGGCCCTTCCAATTTTAACATAATCAAAACACTGTTTAACTATCAAGTTATTAAAAATAGAAGGATTCACAAAAGCTTTTATTTATATAAAAAATATTTATATTTTATTAAAAAAATATTAAGTTATTTATGTTTTTAATAGTTGATTTTTTAAATTCATAATTATTTAATTTTCATGAAAAAATATTATATAATATATAAGAAACAACTTCAAATTAAATTACAACTACCACTAGTAATTAGCTTAATAATAACAATAACAATAACAATAACAATAACAATAACAATAACAATAACAATAACAATAACAATAACAATAACAATAACAATAACAATAACAATAACAATAGCAATAACAATAGCAATAACAATAGCAATAACAATAACAATAAAAATAACAATAATAATAATTATTATAATAATAAGTTTTCACAGTCCATGATTAATTAGTGCTGAGATTTCTAGGTTGTAAAATTTTTAAAATAAACAATTTAAACAACATATTTAAAAAAATAAAACATTAAGATTTAAATTTATTTATATATAAATCCATCACAATATTTGAATTAGGAAAAATAAATATTTAAATAAATACATAAATAAATGAACAAACATATCTAAAACATAATACAATCAAAAAAATAATCCTACTCACAAAGTCACACATTGTATAATTTTCCATTGAAAATTATCATATTTTGATTTGTTTAATATATTCTTTCAAAAAAATTTAATTTATAATAATAATTAATGACTATACCATTAGAAGAATAACACAAGTTGAAATTATTTTATAAGGTTCTAATTACATAGCCTTTATAATATTTTGTCTTATGAATTATTTTCTCATATAGTTATTGAAAACTTATGACACTATCTATAAGACCAATATATGATATTGAATAATATACTAGATTATCCATCTTATTACATAATCTATATAATATAATATCATTAGATTGTCTTATAAGAATGTAGAGTACAATCACATGTGTATGATTTTGAATTTAACTAAGAAGAATGAATATTTTCTATACATAAAGACATTGTATTGAATGAAAATGTATGTCATTTACATTAGTTGTATTGTAAATATTAGAGTGTATTTCCTACTTTTTTATTTGCAATTTGCTTTCCTTTCTTTAATTTTCTATGTTCTATGAAGAATGAATATTGAAATAAAAATACATCTTAGCAGTATGGTTCTAATTAGATTATGTGCAAAATATATCTATATAAAAAAAAAAACTTTAGTAGAACCATGATTACATGTTCTTATTGTTAAAATTAAACTATATTCAATCACACTTAACTATAGTCATGTCTCATATAAGAGACACATCTCTTCATGAGCTTTATGTATTTAAAGATCCTTATGATCCACATATGAATGTAGAGCAAATCTATTCAATCTCCAATTTTAACAATTGGTATGAGAATAAGCATGATTGCAAAAATCATTGCTGAAATCTAGAGAAAATAATTGCAACATTATTGCAGAAATAATTGCTGATTTTTTAGAGGATAAACTCTATCATTGATCTCAAATATCATTGAAATTTTTTATTTTGATTGTAAAGATCACTACAAATGGAAAATACTTTTTTGAGTGTCATTTCTATTAAGTTGATTGGTGCTGACAATTATAGAGAATGACATCATCAAATGAAAAATATTTTTCTCTTGGAAGATCTCATTTCATATTTAAATGGAACTAAAACAAGACATCCCACGTATGTTTATCTACAATATGAATTTGACAAAAAATCAAACCATACACTAGCTTTGATAAAAAAATGTGTGGCAACTACACCAAAAGAAGCTTGGGAAACAATCACTCAAATTTTTGAACAAAAGAATGATGTTAGAAAAAACATGCTTAGAACTCAATTATATAATGTAAGAATGGATGGATCAATAATTGAGACTATAGCATCTAACAAAAATCAGGGGTATACTAAACAAAATTATTAATGTAGGGAAGACTATATAGTTGATAAAGATCTTGTCTCTATAACACTTAATAGCTTGCCAAAATCATTTGAGAATTTCAAAACTACTATTATGTTGAGTGGAAATTTGGAAAACTAAAATTCAATGATATAGAAGCTCTATTATTACAACATGAGGAAATGTTGAATAAAGATAATTAAGTTGAATTAGCAAATACTTTTTCCTCTAAATTAAAATGCAAAAAGTCTCAACAAATACATTCTGAACAAATAAAAGGAAGAGTTTTTATTATTGCAATCATCCAGGTCATTTTGAAGAGAAATGGTTTAAAAAATAAGAGATATGAAGTATGGTAAGAAAATAAGTATAATAGCTAATGCAGATATTGAAGATGATGATAGCTATAAATTATTTCTAACAGATGGTTGCAAAAATATATTCAAAATAAAGATGTTTGGATTATTGATTCAGGAGCTACTCACCACATGACTAATAGTATTGATAACTTGAGAAATGTAGTAAAGCAATCAAGAAACATGATTACATTGGGAGATAATTCAGAATTAAAGATTGAAGGAGTTAGAAAAGCTCTTCTAGATGTTCCCACCCATGGTAAAGCAAGTATTGATAATGTTTTATTTGTTCTAGGATTAAATAAAAACCTTGTTTTTGTTATTCAAATTATTGCAAATGATATGAAAATTATTTTTGAAAAAGGAAAGTGTGAAGTGTATGATAGTGAAGGAAAATTAATATGTGATGGATATATGAAAGTAGGCCTATTTTACTTGAGGAAAAACTCCTCTCAAGCTCTAGTTTCAAGTATTGCCTCAATAAATAAGCTATGACATGAAAGGCTTGGCCACATTAACCTTTAATCACTAAAGAAAATGTTTAATCAAAATATAGTATATGGTCTTCCACCCATCACTATAGAGAAATAATTTTGTGAAGCTTGTGTCATGGGGAAACAACATAGAGACAAAATTGATTTTGGAACAGCTTGGAGAGCCTCCAATAAGTTGGGATTGGTTCATTATGATCTTTATGGACCTATGAAGGAAACTTCCATAGGAAAAGCTCGATATTTCATGACATTCATTGATGAGTTAACTCAAAAGGTTTGGGTTTATTTTTTAAAGAATATAAATTTGAAACATTTGATATTTTAAAAGAGTTTGTACATCAAGTTGAGAATGAAAGTGATAAAAAAATTAAATTGCTAAGATCAGATAATGGGGGGAATATACTTAAGATGATTTCACCAATTTTTGTAAACAAAGAGGAATTAAGAGATAATTTTTAGCTCCATATACTCCACAAAAAAATGGAGTAGATGAAAGAATGAATAGAAAACTTCAAGGAAAAGATAATTCCCTACTCAAGGCTTGTAATCTTGATGAAAAATTATGGGGATAAGCAATTTATACAACTTATTTGATCAATCGAATTTTGACTAATAGTTTAGAAGAAATCTCTCCAAAAGAAGCATGGTCAGGAAGGAAACCTATAGTTATACATTTGAGAATTTTTGGGAGCATTTCCTATAGGCATATTCCACAAGAGAAGGGGAGAAAATTTTATGATAGGAGTAAAAAATGCATCCTTGTAGGTTATGATGACTCTAGTAAAGCTTATCAGTTATATGATTCTAAAACCAACAAACTTCACATCTCTAGAGATGTCAAATTTGAAGAAGAGTGTCCCCTTCCATCCATTAACCATGATGATATATTAGAAGAGAAAGGTGATAATGGGACATGATCATACTCACCCAAAAATGATGAAGTACAATAAGAAATTCCTATTGAATCTAGAGAAGAAGGAGAAGAAATTGATGAGACAAATTCAAGCACGATATCTACTCCACAATCTAATGTTCCTCTAAGGAGATCCAAACAAGCCAAGAAAACACCTATTAGGTTGCAAGACTATGAGATCAATTATGCATTAATGTCAAGTTTTCTAAGTGCTCATGAACCAAGCACTTTTGATGAAGCAATAAATGATGAAAAATGGAAAAATTCTATGAATGAAGCTCGTTAAATTCAATTCATCAAAACCAAACATGGGATTTGGTTCCCTTACCTATTGAAAAAAGGGCTATTAATTGTAAATGGGTATTTAAAATCAAGTTTAAATCTGATGGTTCAATTCACAAACACAAAGCTATCTATTGGTAGCCAAAGGCTATAAGCAAATTGAAAGGGTAGACTATGAGGAAATTTTTTCCCCTGCTACAAAGATATCACAATTAGAATGTCGCTAGCAATTGCTTCCTATCACAACTAGGAATTTCACCAAATGGATGTAAAAAGTGCATTCCTAAATGGGGAATTGAAAGAGGAGGTATGTCACACAAATTCCTGGATTTGATGAAAAGGGAAAGGAACACATGGTGTGTCAATTAAAAAGGAACTATATGGTTTGAAACAAGCCCCATGAGCTTGGTACTCAAAAATTGATAAGTACTTTCTTCAAAAAGGATTCCAAAAATTTGATGTTTATCCAAATCTATACATTAAGATTTCTAACAATAAAATACTATTCACTGTGTTATATGTTGATGATTTTTCTGATTACAGGGAACAATCAATTACTAATACAAGAGGTGAAAGAAGATATGAAGATCCATTTTGAGATGTATGATCTTGGATTACTTCAATACTTTCTTGAAATTGAAGTGTGGCAAACACCAAAAAAATATTTCTTTCTCAAATGAAGTATATCAAAGAAATTCTCACACGCTTCAACATGTAAGACTGCAAAGCTTCATCAACATTAATGGACACAAACACTAAGTTGACTGAGGACTGAAATGGTAAATCAAGTAATGAAAATTTTTATAGGAGTTTGATAGAAAATTTGATTTACTTAACTACTACTTTTCAAGACATATCTTATGCAGTTGGAATCTTATCTCGATTCATGACTCATCCTAAAAAAATTCACTGGGTAGCTGCAAAGCATGTTTTGAGATATCTTCAAGAAACACAAGAATTTGGATTGGAGTGTTTGAAAAATGAAGATTACAAACTTATTGGTTTTTTTGATTTAGATTGGGAAGGTTGCATAGACTCTAAAAAATCAACTTCTGGTTATTGTTTCAATCTTGGATCTGCTATTGTCTCATGAAGTTGTAAGAAGCAACCTAATTTTTCTTTGCCATTCAATGAATTAGAATACAAGGAAGTTGTTGCAGCAACTTGTGAATCAATATGGCTTAGAAGACTTCTTGAGAATATTCAACATCCATAGGTTGATCCAACAGTTATATACTATGATAATCAAAGTGTGTTGCAGATGTCTAAAATTCCAATGTTTCATGCTCACACAAAGCTTATTGAGGCACACCATCACTTTATTCATGAGCATGTTCTCAATAAGGAAATTGAACTAGTTTATACACCAACCAATGAACAACTTGCAAATATTTTCACTAAACCTTTGAGCAAGGATAAGTTTGTATACTTTTGAGAATGTATTGGTGTCAAATGTTCATCACTTTTAAATGGTAAGAAAACAATACTATTTTTATAGGAGGCCCCCATCATCTAGTTTAACTATGTGATAAAATAAATTTTATGGTGGGGTGTTAAAATTAAACTATATTTATTCACACTTAATTACAATCATGTTTCATATAAGAGACACATCTCTTCATGAGCTTTAAGTATTTAAAGATCCTTATGATTCACATATAGAATGTAGAGAAAATCTATTTAATCTCCAATTTTAACACCTACCACTCATTAAATTACTTGCAATCATTTTGATTACACTGTGTATACAACAATATTTGAGCATTATAAGCTTATGTGTACCACATAATGTATCTATGATACCATTTCATCCCATAGAAAATGTAACTTTTTTTGTCATTATCTCAGAGATCACCAAATCTATTTATCTACATAAACTTCTAAATATTGGTACTTTTGGACAATCTTACTTTTTGCAAGGAAGTAAAAAAAATCAATATTAATTTTTGACTTGTATACTTATAGGAATGATATAAATAAGAACATAGTAGGCCTTTTACATGTACCACCCCACACTACATAAGAATAGTTTCCCCCACAACCCCAAGATAGATACCAATCTCAAAAAAAGGTTTGGTGCCCCAATATAAACATATGACATGTATATTGAAGACAATATTTCTAGGATTCTCATATATTTTACATATATTACTAGATTACCTAATCTTCTCATTCATGAATATTAATTTCTTTGAGTAGAACCATTTATACATGGTCTTATCACTCATTAAATTCTTTGCAATCATTTTGATTACACTACGCACACAACAATATTTGAGCATTATAAGCCGATGTGTACCACATGCTACTATTGCATCCCATAGAAAAGGTATTTTTTTTTCATTATCTTGGAGGTAAAAAAATGTATTTATCTAGAGAAACTTATGATTATTGGTATTCTTTGATGATCTTACTTTCTGCAAGGAAGTAAAAAAAGAATCAATGTTAATTTCTGACTTATATTCTTATAGGAATGATATAACTAAGAACATATCAGGCCTTTTACATGTACCACCCCACACTACATAAGAATAGCTTCCCCACAACCCCAAGACAAATACCAATCTCAAAAAAAGGTTTTGTACCATAATATAAACATATGACATGTACATTCAAGACAATATGAGTAGGCTTGTCCTATCTTTTACAGATATTACCATATTACCTAATTTGGTTATTCATGAACATTAATTTCCTTATTCATTTCCTTTTCAATAACCAATTAAGTTGTAAGGAAAGAAAAGGTGTGGAAACTGTTGAAAGGAGCAAGACAACTGAGAGGGGGGGTGAATCAGTTGTCACCAATCACAATGACAAATCTCAAACACTTATCAACTTCACATCCACTTTATTTTGTTATTAAGTATGGACATGAAATGTAGATAACATAAACCAATATCAACACAAGAAACAATAAATTTACATGGAAAACCCAATAAGGGAAAAACCATGGTGAGGATTAACTTGACACAATATAAAGTAATTGCAAAATTGATTACAAAGAGACTCACGGCCCAAAATACAAGGTTCACTACCTACAGATTGGACTCACTATCCAAAAGGGAGGCTCACTGCCTATAGATACAAAAGATAACATAAAAATACACCATAATAAATTGGACACATCCATAGCCTTGATCAGAGAATTGTAGACTCTGTCACCTCACTGCTTTCAAAAGTCTAACACATTAAAGCATTGTTGCCTCAATTCACTTTCACACACTCTTGCTTCTTACACTTGTGGCATATCTGATACATCCAATTGATAACATCTTGTCTTGTATTTATACCATCTTCAACCTTAGAAACTTTCTCCAAGGTCAGCTACACATTCTTCATTTTACAAATTCAAATTAGGTCAGCGAATCAACATTCCTGTGGTGGAAGGGAATGAGAGTGGACCAAACCAACACTTAACCAAGACCCAAAACAACATCTTGGATCAATCACACACTTCCTTAATTGATACTTATCCTTTGCATGATGTGTATACACCAGGTCTGCTACACCTAATGAAAACACAAATGAACTTTGAACTACACGCTTCTGCAATAAGAAGATAGCATGTGGACCATATAACACACTTCACCATACACTGTAACACATCTTAGATGCCTTCAAATTTATCTGTAGAAAATGAAATAACCTTGATACACATAATACTTTCCATTAGTCCATTTGGATTATATAGACACACAGAGGAACTCTGAAACTAGTCTTCCGGAGCACCAAACCATGAACACATTTGCTAGAATAGAAAAAACATCATTTAAAGCCTTCTACCAAATCTGCAAGATCTGAAACAAACCAGCGGAGGACTATGGAGCAGATATATTTCTCCCAGTCCACAGACAACCAAATTTTTCAAACCAGTTCACAAACTGGTGAGCACAACTTTCACTCTTCATCACACTAGAAGCTACAATCCAAGATATATCACCCAATGATGCCCATAAACAACACTTCATATCCACACAAGCATAGGATCAACATAGAAGAAATGTAGAGAACATACTGGAGCACATTTTGAACATACACACAACTCTAAATTCTCTATTTATTAATTTTCTCAAAAGCACTTGGTAACCCATCATATCAGCACACCTGCAACACCATAAATATAGCTCCATGTACTCACAACATATCAACAGTATCTCAACTATACATGCACAACCTACAATTTCTTGATTCCTTTCTCTACAACAACCCATATTGTGTTGACATCAATGACAACATTAATGACAACACCACCAAAGTCACTCATACTTGGAACAATCTCCCCCTTTGTCATTGATGGAAACACACAACACTCTCTCCCCCTTTGACATCAATGGAAAAGACCACAAGTTCTTATCACTCCCCCATAGGAGTGCACCCACACATCTCATACCACAACAATGATACTTCCTAATCCCCCTGAGGAGTAGACCCAAGTCATCAGTCCAGACAAATGAAGAATATGTAGATCCACTGGATTGATGCACCTCCATGTGCACCTAGTTCAAAGAAGGAGGGGCAACAACCCCCAACTTCTCCTAGATATACTCAAAAGTATCCTTCGAAAGAGCTTTAGTAAATATATTAGCAATTTGATCCTTTGTAGGCACATACTCCAATCTGACTTCATTCTCCAATATCTTCTCTCTTAAGAAATGATATCTGATAGATATATGCTTTGTCCTTGAATGTATTACCAGATTCTTTAAAAAATTTATTGCACTTGTATTATCACAAAAGAAAGGGATAGACTCATCACACATCACTTCTATGTCCTTCAATGTTTGCTTCATCCATAATACCTATGTGCAACAAGATGCTGTAGCAATGTACTCAGCTTTTGTAGTGGATAAAGAAACTAAATCTTGTTTCTTGCTTAGCCATGAAACCAATCTTCCTCCAAGAAAGAATGCACCACCACTTGTACTCTTCCGGTCATCCACAAAACTAGCCCAATTTGCATCGGTGTAAGCACTCAAAGTGAAATCAATATCCTTAGGATATTGCAAGCCATAATATGAAGTTCCTTTTAGATATTTGAATATCCTTTTCATAGTTGTAACATGTGCTTCTTTAGGTTCTGCTTGAAATATGGAAATCAAACATATTGCATGCATGATATCCGGTCTAGTAGTAGTAAGATACAACAGTCCACAAATCATAGATTTGTACATGCTTTGATCAACTTTAGGAGAATCATCATCTTTACTCAGATTGCATCCAGTTACCATAGGGGTACAAACCAATTTGGAGTCATCCATTCCAAACTTCTTCAACAACTCTTTGACATACTTTGATTGTGAAATGAATACACCTTTATCAGTTTGATTCACTTGAAGTCCAAGAAAGAAATTCAACTCATCAATCATATACATTTCAAACTCTTTTTGCATCTCCTCTACAAATTTCTTGCACATACCTTCATTTCCTCCAAAGATAATATCATCAACATACACAACCAGTATCAAAATTTTGTTTCCTTCAACCTTAAAATAGAGTTTACTATCTGCAGAGCCTTTGCTGAACCTTTGTTGTGTCAAATACCTATCCAACCTTGCATACCATGCTCTAGGAGCCTAATTAAGTCCATACAATTCCTTTTTCAACTTAAAAACCATGTATGGTTTATCTGATAATTGAAATCCCTCCAGTTGTTCCATGTACACTTCTTCCAATTCTCCATTCAGGAATGCAGACTTAACATCCATATGGTATGTACTTTGAAATCTTTGTGAGCAGTAAATGCCAAGAACATCTGAATAGCCTCCATTCTTTCCACCGGGGAAAATGTATCCTTAGAGTCTATTCCTTGAACCTGTGAATAACCTTTGCACACAATCCTTGCTTTGTTTCTTACAACTTCACCATTCTCATCTAGCTTATTCTTGAACACCCACTTTGTACCAATTATGTTCTTGTTTACAAGTCTAGGAACCAATTCCCATGTTTGATTCTTCTCTATCTTTTGCAACTCCTCTTTCATTGCTCTAACCCAATTTTAATCTTTGCATGCTTCACAAACTGTTTTAGGTTCTATCTCAGAAAGTAAACACATATTTTCCTTAGCTACTACCACTTTGCTTCTTATCTTTACACCTTCACTTTTATCTCCAATTATCTATTCTTCAGGATGATTTTTCTGTACATACTTTGGAGTCTTAGGAGTAGGTACCAAAGCTTCTTCTTCTTCAATATGTTCTTCTTCTTCCTTATTCTCTTCTTGTACTTTTCCACAGATAGGTTCATCTAGTTCAAATTCACTTATTTCAACTGGTCTGTACATATCTTCATCAACTTTTACATTTTCACTCCCAACAATCTTCCTCAATCCTTTATTGAAGCATCTATAAGCTTTGCTATTAGTTGAATATCCAAGGAAAATACCTTCATTACATCTTGCATCAAAATTTCCAAGGTTCTCATCATCTCTTTTAATATAGCATCTGCTTCCAAACACCTTAAAGTACTTAACAGTAGTAATTTTGCTAGTCCACAACTCATAAGGAGTCTTTGTACTATTACCTTTGATATGAACTTTGTTAAGAATATAAAAAATAGTGTGGATTTCCTCTCTCTAGTATACATTAGGTACATTTGGTTCTTTCATCATATTTATTACAGCTTCCTAAATAGTCTAGTTCTTCCTCTCAATAACTCCATTTTGCTAAGGAGTTCTAGGAGAAAAAAAATGTCTCTTTATGCCATGATCTTCACAAAATGTATTAAACTCATTGGAACTGAATTCTCCACCTCTATTAGACCTTAAACATTTGATTCTTAGGTTCACTTCATTCTCTACCATAGCCTTGAACACTTTAAATCTATCTAGAGCTTGAGATTTCTCCCTAAGAAATGTAACTCATGTCATTCTAGAATAATCATCAATCAGAAGCATGAAATACTTGTCACCATTAAGAATTCCTATTCTTGTGGGTCCACAGAGTTCTGCATGAACCAATTTCAGCAATCCAGTAGTTGATTTCTCATTTCCTTTAAAGTTGTGACTTATTTGTTTTCCCAACTGACAACTTCTGCAAAAAATGTTGGTAGGCTTTGTGATTTTAGGAAAATCCTAGAAAACCTCTCTTGAACTAATCCTAATCATATTATCAAATTTTACATGTCCCATCCTCCGGTGACATATCCAACTTTCATTAACTTGAGATACAAAATACTGGCCATCAACTCCCTTAAAAGTTGATAAATATTTCCATATTTTCTTCTTCCTGGAACAACCATAGTTCCAAACCCTTTTCTAATTTCACAAGTATTGTCTTGAAACACAAGCTTGAATCCTTTGCTACACATTTTTCCAACTCTCAAGAGATTATGCCTTAAGCCCTTAACATAATAGACATCATTCATATTGTGTTTTCCATCAAAACTAATTGTTCCTTTTCCAACAATCTTTGCACCATAATCATCTCCAAACATGACTAATCCACCATCATACTTTTCAAGTTTAGTAAACTTACTTTTGTCTCTGGTCATGTGATTTGAGTAGCCACTATCAATCACCCAATAGTCTTCATCTTGTCTAGCATGAAAGGCAGTAACCAGAGTACCTTCCATCTCTTCCTTCTTGTTCTCCAGACCACTTTCTCTTGTACATCTTCCATGGTTAGTAGATGTTGATTTATTCTTTAAGGCTAGAAACAATCATTCATCATTATCACCCTCATAATTACATTCATCATCAGATGTTCCATCTTCTTCTCTAACATAGTACAATTTCTTGGAATTCTTATCCTTTTTGTCTTTATTGTCTTTGTTCTTCTTCTGTACAACTCTATTTGGACATCTTGAAGCATAGTGACCAATATTTCCACAACTGAAACATTTAAAATGTAACATACCTTTGTACTTTCCAGTACCTTTCTTCAATTTCCTTGTAAATTTTGCTTCCAACTCTTTTGAACCTTCACTATCCAGATCATCTTTCGTCTTTGTAGCTTTAAAGGTTGATTCAGTCTTCTCCTTTTCTTTTCCAAATTTCCTCATCTCAAATGTGGTTAAGGTTCCAAATAGATGTTCTTTAGTGAACTTCTTAGGATCATACACTTCCTCAATGGCTAAGAATTTATCACTGTAACTCTCTGGTAGAGTCATCAAAATCTTCTTCATTACATATTCATCTGTCAAAGTACCACCTTGATTTTTGACTTCATTTACTATAATATCAACCCTATGAAAATAGCTTGCAATATCTTCACCTTCTTCCATTTTCAAGTTATCATATCTTCGCTTAGCTATTAGCTTCTTTGACAATTTGAATCTATGATTTCCTTCATAGATATCTTCCAATTTTTTCCAATCTTCATAAGCAGTGCCCAGAGAAATACATTTTGTCCGCTCAGTCTTAGATAAAGCACTATAGATTGCATACCTTGCTTTTGCATTTTCTTCATAGGCATAAATCTCATCTATAGAAGAAGGACCACTTGTCAGTGCAACATATTTTGTCTCAACAACTTTCCAACTCTTGTAACCAATAGAGATCAAGTAAGGTCTATCATCTACACTTTCCAATCACTGTAGTCAGATCCATCAAACACAGGGATTGGCAATTTGTGTTCCATCAGATCTACCTCAAGTGGTTAAGCTCTTCTCTAAGGAACCAAAGATCTGATACCAATTTTTGAAAGGCATAACACAATTGAGAGGGGGGATGAATCAGTTGTCACTAATCATAATCACAAATCTCAAACACTTATCAACTTCACATCCACTTTATTTTGTTATTAAGTATGAAGATGAAATGCAGATAACAAAAAGTAATATCAACACAAGAAACACCAGATTTATGTGGAAAAACCAATAAGGGAAAAACCATGATGAGGATTAACTCACAATATAGAGTAATTGCAAAACTGATTACAAAGAGGTTCACTGCCAAAGGGCTCATTTCCCAAGATACAAGGATCACTACCTATAGATAGGACTCACTATCCAAAAGGGAGGCTCATTGCCTACAAATACAAAAGATAATAGAAAAATCCACCACAAAAAAATACACACATCCACAACCTTGATAAAAAAATTGCAGACACCATCAACTCACTGCTTTCAGGAGTCTAAAACATTAAAGCACTGTTGACTCAATTCACTTTCGCACACTCTTACTTCTTAGACTTTTGGAATATCTGATACATCCAATCCATAATATCTCAACTTGTATTTATACCATCTTCAACCTTAGAAAATTTCTCCAAGGTCAACTACACATTCTTCATTTTGCAAATTCAAATTAGGTGGGTGACTCAATATTCCTGCGGTGGAAGAGAATGAGAGTAGACCAAATCAAAACTGAACCAAGACCCAAAGCAACATCTCAGATCAATCACACACTTCCTTAATTGATACTTATCCTTTGCATGACATGTAAACACCAGGTGGTCCAAACCTAATGAAAACACAATTGAACTTTGAAGTACACACTTCCACAACAAGAAGATAACATGCGGACTACATAACACACTTCACCATACACTAGAACACATCTCATATTCCTTTAGATTCATCCACAACAAATGCAACAACAGGCTTCATACATAGAATACTTTCCATCAGTCCATCTGGAATGTACATCTACACACACAGTAACTTTGAAACTAGTCTTCCGGAGCACCAAACCATGAACACCTTTTCCAGAACACGAACAACATCATTACAAGCCTTCTACAATGTTTGCAAGACCTAAAACAAACTAGCGGAGGATTACGGAGTAGATACATTTCTCCCAGTCCACAGACAACCAAATCTGCCAGAACAATTCACAAACTAGTGAACACAACTTTCACTCTTCATCAAACCAGAAGCTACAATCCAAGATACATCACCCAATGATGCCCATCAACAACAATTTAGCTCTGTACAAGCACATGATCAACATAAAAGAAATGCAGAGCACATATCGGAGCATATTTTGAACATACACACAACTCTGAATTCTCTATTTATTAATTTTCTTAAAAGCACTAGGTAACCCATCATATCAGCACACCTGCAACACCATAAAGAGCTCTATGTACTCACAACATCCCAATAGTATCTCAAATATACATGCATAATTTGCAATCGCTTGATTCCTTTCTTTGCAACAACCTATACTGTGTTGACATCAATGACAACATTAATGACAACACCACCAAACTTACTCATACTTGCAATAGAAGCACTTTCCTAATGCTAATTCTAAGAAGAGAATGTAGACATATGGTTCAATTTTGAATTATAGTTCATTAAAGATGCACATTTGGTAGAAAAATAGAACAAAACAAATTTTACACAACCGCATAATGGACACTAGATTTAATGTGGGAAAACCATTTCAGGTGAAAAACCCACACACCACTTGCAAAAAACACTTTGTATTATAGTGAAAAAAATCCACATATAGAGTTATAGTTTGTTGCATCTAGAGATGTTAATTCACACTCTTAATACAGGTAGCATTACAATTCCTAATCAATCTCATTCTCTCTCATCAGACTTACAACACAACTCTCAAGCACTATTATAATGTATTACATATTATAGCATTTTTCCTTCTAAGAGAATTTCAATCAATCTGCATCACCGGACCCATACGGGAAACTTACCAATTCAGTTCCCATTCGTAACAATAAACCAACTGTCACACAATAGTTACCATACTGGGCCATCAATGAGACAACCACAAATCTCTCACTGATCTAATTGAGTCACACTGATACACGCTTCTCACTATACACTGACGACCAAGTCCATCACCATGTCGATGAGAGATTTTAGCTTCTCCCATCGATACACAAATGTCTCATCGATATCCACTTTACCATTCCAAGAGGTTCACCAACACGTCGAAGAGACATTGTCCAAAGTCACAACAACAACAATGTTCAAGACTTCTATCAGTATGTCAAAGAGACGTTTCACAATATCTCAGCAAAGCATCTGGGTCTCTTTGATATGAAGCCTCATCAGGATGTCAAGGAGACATTGTCCAATGTATTAGCAATAGTGCAACCTCTTGCTGACAAGATACTCCATTGGAGTTTCCAAATGTCGAAGAGACATATTAGAAACTTCTACCAAAGTGAGCTACTCTCGCCGACAATGTAAACAGGATGTTACAACAAGGGATATCATTTTTTTAGGATAAAATGGGTGAAGTCTCACCAACCACACAATGTATCATGGATGAAGAGCTAGGTGAAACCTTGAAGGCTTATCGGGCTGTCGGGGAGATAGCTAAGAAAGTCCCGTTGATGAAGCACAGTCTGGCAGAAAAAGGAGATAGGAGAACACATCACTGCCAACTTCAAGCCAGTAAGTTGAGACACATTTCCAACATGCTCCCACTTGACGAAGACTTACTGGCTTATTCCAAAACTTGACATTACTGAATATCATAGGCCCTAATGCCCATTGAACTAACACACCACCTAAACTTGTATGTGCTCACTAGTTTCGTTAAGACATCTACAAATTTTTCCAGAGTATCCACGTTTTCAAGACTGACCTTTCCATCCTCCACCATATCTTGTACAAAATGATACTGCACATCAATATGTTTTGTCCTGGCATGGATAGTTGAATTTTTTTCCAAACAAATAGCACTCTAACTATTACAACAAATAATAATTTGTCTTGCATTGAACCCAATATCAGAACACAAATGTCTAAGCCAAATGGATTCTTTACAGGCATGTGTTGATGTCATATATTTTTCTTATGTAGTAGATAAAGTGACTACAACTTGTCACTTGCTCATCCAACTAACTGCACCACCATTTAATGTGAAGATGTATCCACTGGTGGATCTCCTGCTATCAATCTCCCCTGCCCAATCAAAATCCACATAACCTCAAATGTTGTTGGATCTCTGCAACCCAACCAAGTTACCATGATAGCACAAAGCATACTGAGAGGTACCTTTTAAATATCTAAAAACTCTTTTCACAGCATCCCAATGTGGTCTACCTGGATTTTCCATAAAATGACTAAGAACTCCCACTGCTTGGGCAATGTTTGGCCTTGTATAGACCATTGCATACATTAAACTAGCAACTACACTTGCATAAGGCACTCTAGTCATGTCCTCCATCTCAGTAGGAGTTTTTGGACAATCTTCAATAGATAGCCTTGTTCTCTGCAACACTAGAACAACTAGTTTCTTACAATCACTCATACCAAATCTCTCAACGTTAGTATTGATATACTTACTCTGATAAGCTAAAGCTTTCTACTTCCTCTATCCCTTTTTATTTCCACCCCCAAAATATACCTTGCTGCACCTAGATCTTTCATTTCAAACTCTGTTGACAATTGAGATTTTAGATCAGAAATCATAGTCTTACTATTTCCTATGAACATGTCATCAACATACAGGGAAATAATAAGAACTCTATCATTTTTAGTTTTGAAGTACACACAATGATCAGATTTCGATCTTACAAATCCCAATGACAACACAAATGTGTCAAATTTCTTGTACAACATTCTAGGTGATTGTTTTAAACCATATAAAGATTTCTTTAACTTGCAAACCAGATTTTCTTTACCTTTTTCTACAAAGTGCTCAGGCTGGGACATATAAATTTTTTCTTCAAGATCTCCATGAAGAAATTTTGTCTTCACATCCATTTGTTCAATCTCTAAGTCATACACTGCTACAAGTGACAAAAGAAATATGATAAATGTTAGCTTAGCTATAGGAGAAAATATTTTTCTATAGTCAATTCACTTTACTTGGGAATAACCTTTTGCAGCCAACCTAGTTTTATACTTTTCAACACTGCCATTCAGAAAGATTTTCTTCTTGAATACCTATTTACATCTAACATGCTTTCTACCTTTAGGCAAGGGCACCAGACTCCAAGTTTAATTCTTTTTCAATGATGCCATTTCTTCATTCATGGATTCCAACTAGGAATTTGAATCTGACATTTCAATTGCCTCTTTCATGGTCCTAGGCTCATCAATTCTTGTAATCAAAGCATAGGCACAATTTACATCCAACATGGAAAAACCATACCTTTTAGCTTGCTTCCTTTCATGTGTAGACCTCCTCAAAGGTTGAGGCTGATGTTGTGGTTCTTCTTCTTTAGAACTCTCAGAGTTTCCAAAACTCTCCTCAGTTTTAGGTACACTTCCTAGTTCCTCTTTATCTGGAGTTCGAGGAATTTTAACTACTTTTCCTTTCTTTTCTTCTCTAATGATTGCATATCCATTGAAGAAGGTTTTAGCTCATGAAAGATTACACTTTTGCTGTATACAACCTTTTCAGTCACAGGATTTCAAAGATTGTATCCTTTCACACCAATTCCATAGCCAATGAAGTTACATTTTACATCTTTATTTTCCAATTTAGATCTTTTCTCATTCATCACATTAACATATGGTTCATAACCAAAGACTCTTACATGTCTTAAAGAGGGCTTCTTACCAGACCAAGCTACCATAGGCATTTTTTCAACAAGTGCTGAAGAGGGAGATCGATTTATTAAATAACATATTGTAGCCATAGCCTCAGCCCAAAACTTCTGCTCCACACCAGCATTGCTAAACATACTTCTCGCCCTTTCCATCAGCATCCTATTCAACCTTTCAACAACTCCATTTTGTTGTGGAGTGTAAGGTGTTGTTTTATGTCTTTTTATTCCATGGTCTTTGCAATACCTTTCAAAATCTACAGAGCAAAACTCATTGCCATTATCTATCCTCAAGCATTTCATTTTTCTTCTAGTTTAGTTTTCAACCAAGTTTTTAAACTCTTTAAACTGACTAAACACTTCTGATTTACTTTTTAAAAACACACAAATACCCTTCTCGAATAGTCATCAATAAAAGAAACATAATATCTTGATTTTGATAACAAAGGAATATTTACTGGACCAAAAACATTAGAATGAATATAATCTAGAACACTAGAAGATCTATGAGGACTAGAATAAAATGAAACACAATGTTGTTTTCCATTTATACAATATTCACAAAAATTGAACTCAAGGTTACAATCATCAAGCCCTTCAACCAAGTTTTTTATTTTTCAAAGCTTTTAAGCCTTTTTCACCAATGTGGCCAAGCCTTTGATGCCAGAGCATGGTATTTTCTATAGGGAGTTTCACCTCCAAAGAGTTTTCCCCTAGAGGAACTTTGTTCTCCTTCTCTACATGAGCAACCTTTTCTAACTTTACAGAGACACTGTTGCATTGAACAACATGTGCATCTAGCTTGTATAGATTACCAATTTGAGCACCCCTACCAACACCATTGAGCCTCTAGTCATCTTACAACCACCATTCGAGAATGAAACTTGTACACTAGCATCGTTCAACTTGCTAATAGAAAGTAAATTTTGAGCCAGACCTAGTATATACATTATTCCATCAATTCCTTTGATTCTTCCATTAGGAAATTGAATTTTGACTCTTCCACGACCAATAATTTCAAGAGATGAGTCACTTTCCAGATACACCTTTCCACCAACATACTTTTCATACTTCGTAAACCAATCTCTATGAGACGTCATGTGAAAACATGCACCTTAGTCAATCAGCCAAACATCATCTGATGCCTAAGTCGCCAAGGCTGCAATGAAGGCATCTGCATCGCTCTGAGAAGAATCATTATCCAAATAATTTTTTTTCTTCTTCTTCCTTTTCTCCTCTTTGCAATCCTTACGGACATGACCAGGCTGCCCACAATTCCAACATTTCACCTTGGAATTCTTGCTAGGAGGCTTTGATCTCCCTTTAGATTTTGATTTAGACTTCTTGTCATTCTTCTTGCCATTCTCCTTTGATTTGCCTCAAATAGCAAGAACCTCCTTTTCCATCTCAGAAGATTTCCTTTGCATCTCTTCTAACAACAATGAAGAAACCACATCTTCCATCTTGAAAGTGGTTTTCGTACTCCCAATAGCCATCACTAAATGATCCCACGAGTAAGGAAAATAACATAACAAAAGCATACAACAATCCTCATCATCTATCTTCACACCTACAGATGTTAACTGAGTAATGAGCATATTGAATGTATTCAGATGATCAACTATAGACGCCCCTTCCTCCATTTTCAAAAATTATAACTTCTTCCTCAAGAATAACTTATTCACCAAGGACTTGCCCTGATAAATGTCACCAAGTTTCTTCCACAAAGAAGATGCAGACTTCTCTTCATGAACGTTCAGGGGAACAAAGTCTGCTAGACATAGTCTTATCAACCCTTTGGCTTTTCTATCTACTAGGTCCCAATCTTCTTGCTTCATGCCTAAAGGTTTAGTTCTAGACACAACAATCTAGATATCTCTATCTACCAATAGGTCTTCCATTTTGAGTTTCCACAACTCAAAATTTCCACCATTGAACTTTTCAATTTCTATCTTTCTTGATGCCCTTGCCATCTTAATCTGCAATCGAGATTACCTGATTCCTCTTCAAGACTCCTACTTCAGAATTGGCACAAAAAACTGGTCCAAACCACAAGGATAACACAACTGGCTAGGCTCTGATACCACTTGTAATGAAAGCAAAGGTGTGGAAACACTTTGCTAATGCTAATTCTAAGAGGAGAATGCAGACATATGGTTCAATTTTAAATTATAGCTCATTAAAGATGCACATTTAGCAGAAAAACAAATAAAAAAAAATTTAACACAACCATAAAATGGACACTAGATTTAACATGGGAAAACCTTTTCAGGAGAAAAATCCACACACCAAGCAAAAAACACTTTGTATTATAGTGAACAAAGTCCACATACAAAATTATAGTTTGTTGCTTCTAGAGATGTCAATTCACACTCTTAATGCATGCAACATTACAATTCCTGATCAATCTCTTTCTCTCTCATCAGAATCACAACACAACTCTCAAGCACTATTACAATGCATTGCACATTATAGCATTTTTCCTTCTAAGAGAATTTCAATCAATCTGCATCACCAGACTCATATGAGAAACATACCAATTTTGTTCCCATTCGTAACAGCAAACCAACTGTCACACAATAGTTACCATGTTGGGCCATCGATGAGACAACCACAAATCTCTCGTCAATCTACTTGAGTCACATCGATACGCGCTTCTCATGATACACTGACGACCAAGTCCATCACCATGTCGATGAGAGATTTTAGCTTCTCCCATCGATGTCCACTTTATTGTTCCAAGAGGTTTGCCAACTCGTTGAAGAGACATTGTCCAAAGTCATGACGAACAATCAAAGTCACGATGACAAGAATGTTCAAGACTTCTATCGGCATGTCGAAGAGACATTTTACAATGTCTTGGTGAAGCATCTAGGTCTCTTCGATATGAAGCCTCATCAGGATGTCAAGGAGACATTGTCTAATGTCTCGGCGACAGTGCAACCCCTGCTGACAAGATACCTCATTAGAGTTTCTGAATGTTGAAGAGAAATCTCAGAAATTCTCGCCAAAGTAAGCTACTCTCGCCGACAATATAAACACAATGCCATAACAAGGGATATCGGTTTGTCGGGGAGACAATGGGTAAAGTCTCGCCAACCATGCAATGTCTCGCCAATGAAGAGCTAGGTGAAACCTTGAAGGCTTATGGGGTTCTCAGGGAGATAGCTAAGATATTCCCACCAATGGAGCACAGTCTAGCTGAAAAAGGAGATAGGAGAACACAACATTGCCAATGTCAAGCTGGTAAGTTGAGGCATATTTCCAACATAAGTAAAATAAAAATAAATCCTAATCCTTCTAGAATTACCATGTTAGTAACCAATTAAATAAAAGAAAATACTTATAAATTTTATGTAGGTTGTGAATAGAATGAAAGTTTCTACCCAATAATTTATTATAATTTATAAATTAATCACAAGGATTGTCAAAGAAATTCACAAAATAAATTTGGTTTCAAGTTCAGAAAAATACCAATACAATTAGAAATCAACTCATTTTGAAAGAATTTTATGGCCCCCAATACTCAAAAGATCAATATGGGAAATGAATTCAACTAAATCCTTTAGGCCATAAATAGCTAAACCTTTAAGGGAACCTTCTCTCTTGTAATTTCTATCAACTTAATTTGTTTTAAATCCATATAATTTGTTCTAACAATTTTTATTATAGAAATTTTCTCTCTCAAATTCGTATAGCTTTCTAATTATATAACATATATCTGGATTTGATTTTGTTCTCTCTCAAATTCTTATAGCTTTCTAATTATATAACATATATTTGGATTTGATTGTGCGCAAATTTTTATCTGAACCTTCCAGATCAAACTTCATGATCTGTCACAGGATGAGATAGTGAGAGAAGTGGATCATGAAGTTTGATTCAAAAACTTGATGGTAAAAATTCACACACAATCAAATCCACAAATCTGTTATAATTATTAATAAAAAATAAGAAAACATCATGCTTTTAATTCATTTAGCTTTCTCGAATATTCTTAATTATTACATATTTTACATATACAATCCTATTAAACTTATTTCAAGTTTACAATATAATTGTTTCCTTATAAAAAAGATTTACTCGATATGTTTTAACATCCTTCATTGCAGTGAAGCTCTAATAGCTTAACACTCTTTCTTACAAAGTTTTTCAGATCCACCCTTGACCATAAAGTTTTTAACATGGAATTTTATTTCATTTAAGATTACCTAGCTTGCTTCAAACTTAAGTACATTCGTCTTTTCAGTCCACTTAGACTATGATGTCTTACTGATAAACCTTGAAAATACAGGTTAATAATGCTGCAATATCAGGGCTTATCATAGGTTATGAAATTTTGAAGGCCAACAAAAGCAACGTCACCATGTTATTTGTAAGTACCTTTAGCTAACTTTGATTATATTCATGGTTTCATTCAATTTGAGATCAGTTTATTAAGAGTTTAGCCCTGTTTACAAAAGACTCCGCCTGGACGCACAGTGGAAGGAATATCTGAATCTTATGAAATAGCAAAGGAGTGCATTGAGATTTACCATGGCACCAAAATAGTGGTGGATATAGGGCTTTAAAACTCCTTTTTCAAATGCATGTAGCAGATATAAAGCCAAATGCCATTTCATGGAATTCTCTGATTGCAGGTTCTGTACAATCTGGACATAATGAGGAGGTGCTAAAACTTTACATCAAATGCAATTGGAAAGCATAACCCTTGACTTGGGCTCATGGAATGCAGTGATAACAAGGTGTCCATAAGTCGGCCACAATGAAGAAACTTTGAAGTAGTTTCTCAAATCAAAATGGTAGCCATAAAACGCAATCCTGTTACTATTCCCAGTGTTTCTCAATAAAGCAAAGGGACCACCATAGTTGCATCAATAAAGAAATAAAATAGTATGAAATAAAGTATGGGAAAGGAAAGCTTAAAGATAAAGAAGGCAACATGATGGAGGAATCATTGTGCAATTGCTTTCAAGAACCCAAATTTCAGCAGTATGAGAAATGATACACGCGATGGGATTTTGTATGTTATTTCTATCCAAAACGATATACCTAGGATATCTATTGACTATGACATTATAAAAGAAAATGGTACTACCAAACTCACGATGGTTCAATGACAAATGCAAAAATGAATATATCTTTGCACAAACTGATAAAATCACAAAACCATAAGCATATCAATAGACCCCTTATGAATTAGTTACTTACAAAGATGTGTTCGTACAGAAGCAAGGAAATAAAAATAGGTCATGTTTCAATTATTGTATGACTGGTTACTGGTGCGGGGAAGGGACGTTGCTTTAGAAAATGGTCCCATAAAATTGTTTGCAGGTGGTGGAGGGCGTGCTCCATTTTGTTGTCCACAAGTATGATCAATAAAAAGGGTTTTTTATGTCAGGATGAGGTCTTGGGTTTTTGCAGAGCTGATGCTGCCAATCGAAACTGAAAAAATTGAATAAGACAAGCAACCCAAGGAAATTAAGTTACAATTACAGATTAAATGAAGGTTAATAATGTGCAATTGTGAAAGTGTATTCCTTATATCAGAGTAACATAACATGTTATTGGCTCAATTCTAATTCCAAAGCATGAAAATTAAAGATTTACCGTTGCATCTTTATAATTACACTTAGAAAATTAAGCTGGTTGTGCACAAAATGCATTTTGAGAGTTTTGAGTCAAAATGACATCTAAAAATAATCTGCTAAGCATCCTACCTATTCACAATTATGTTTTGCTGAGTGCAAAGCACATGTCATAATAAAGATCTCAACAACGGTTGATCAGGGCACATACTTATTTAAGACAGTTCATAAAACTGCGCCCTATATGGGGGAAAGTAGTAAAATATTAACAACTAAGACTTTCTTACAATGAGGCTATATCCAATGAATACAAAATTATTCTTTGCATGCACTGAGGCTGCCCATAACACAGAGGTATTCCCAAAATAATACAACTGCTAATTCAAACAGACAGGAAAAAATTATTTAGTCTGAAAGGAAGAGCATAAAATTCTCCACTTCTAGGGTCTGTTTTGTAAGAACCTGCCTTGTACCACCAATGCCAACCCCTGTCTTTCCTTGTTGAACTGTCCTTTATATGCAAAGTGCTATCCAGTAATAATGCTACAATTCCAGCAACTGTTGCTGGTGATAAGAAAATCAAATTGAGAATGTCATTGAACTGCAAGATAATCCAATAAGAGTAATAATATAATTCACAAATTTCATGGTTCAACTCAATGTTGCCACAATAAATGTGATATCAAATTTCTCTAGCTCCTTCTGCAAAAGAGTAACAGAAATCCTACCCATCGCGATCCAGTGTGGACTGGACCATGCGTAGAAGCAACTATGAACTCGCTGAAATACTGAGGTATGGATAATCCCCCCCCAAAAAAAGAGAATCCCAGGATGAAAATTGTCCTGAAACTTTTGAAATTGCAATATTGGAGAAAGCTAATCCCTCCAGCAGCTTCTCATCAAAATCACAGAAACTCAGAAACAAGATGGAGTTCCTGTTTATCCCTATTACAAAGATTATAACGTGCTAACCATTTACTGATCTAAGGCTTTGCTCATAAACTGCAAAACTAAGACACTGAAGTTGACTGACGTTGCAGCATAAGAAATATGTTGCTCATACATACCAACGTAACCAGAGAAAAGGCAATACAAAGAAGCAATGATAGATATTGGAATGGATGCAAAGATTGCTCCAAATTTACATAGAATGACAAAAACACGAGATTAGCTATCAGTATTCATTTATTTTCTTGTGTAAAGAATGCATTCTACTTTTATGAAAGCTCTTATAACTGCAAGCAATGCAAGTTAGAATATACAACAAAATCATTTTTTCACAATTTTACTTCCGTAAACATCTGATTAATATATTCTTTTAAACCGTTTTTATTTTATAATAATAATTAATGACTATACCATCTAGAAGAATAACACTAGTTAAAATTATATTTATAAGAATTACTTAGTCTAGCTCCTACGGGTAGGAGAGTTGGCTTGGATAGTGGATTTGCTCCCCACTGATCTCGGGTATTTCCGGAGGGACACCCTTGTTGTAAAGAAAAATAAATAAAACAATTACTTAACCTCTATAATCTTCCCTCTTATGAATTATCTTCTCATATAGTTATTGAAAACTTATGACCACTATCCATAAGACCAATACATGATATTGAATAATATAATATTAATTTAACTAGACTTATTTAATATTGCATAGGTAAAACACAAAGCTGATTACAATAAATCACTTTGATTAATTATATTTGACTTTGACTTTTGGCAGTCCCCAAAACCCTAGAAAACGTGTTCAGACTTCAGATTTACAAGACTTACATTTAACCTTGGAAAACGGTGAACAGAAATGGGGTATTCAGTGCAACTGCGCAAGGACTTCGTTACATGATTTCTTCAGTCTGTCAGACCAGACGATATTGCATGCCAGAAAGCCACAAAATTCGAACACTACCTACATTTTATGCACTGGTTAGAAAAAAAACTGCTGAAATTCCCGCTCTTACAACCACAAGGCTCCGGCTTCCTTCAAAAGAGGCACCAAAGAACCTCTAAGATGACTACCCATAAGCTGCTCCATCCCTCCCAGCAGCTTTCCACCCACGAACACAGCAGGGACAGAATGGGGAGCAACCAGCATTGTGAGCAGAGCGGCCTCTATCTCCTCTCCGTCCTCTTCTTTGTCCACTTGGATGATGGTGGGACTCGCTCCGAGTTTTGTGGGGAGTGCCTTCGCTGCAACGCAGACATAGCACTCGCTGTTGGTGAACAATACCACTATATCCTCTTCTGCCAGCTTATGCACTCGTTCAACCGCAGACATCACTGGAGTTGTCTGTTTAGACGCCGCCGCTCTTTCGCCGTCCAAGGAACCTTCTCTTCCCTCGCGCTGCATCGTCGTGTTCATACGTTTCTCTCCTTCCATGCAAACAGATTGCCGTTCGCCTGAGTTGGCTGGAGCTCACTCAAAGAAGCAAAGCATTGATGGAGGAAAGAGGTAGGGAGTGGTGGCTTATATAGCTTACCTTCTGTCATCTTCACGTAGTACGATACACTGACCTTATTAAAATTCCATTGGCATAATGCAAGGTGCCGGACAGACCCTCAAATGGCTGGTTAGAAAAGCTTTCTTGGGAGTTGTGTCCCTCAATGAATAAATTTCTTTGTGGCGGTGATGGTGGTTTTCATTGTCGTTTTCTTATTTAAAATATGAGATGTAGTTACAATGAATACGTGGAATCACAGGATTAGTATAGATATCTTAAATATATTTATTTAAAAAATGGTATACGTGTAATCTATAGATATCTTAAATATATTTATGTAAAAAATAGTATACGTGTAATCTATAGATATCTTAAATATATTTATGTAACAAATAGTAAACGTGTAATCACAAGATTAATATAGATATCTTAATATATTAAATTAAAAAATTCAAGAGGTATCAATCTGGAGCTATTTTATTTACTTTGAAAGTTATTTGATTTGTTATAGTAAAGAAATTAAAATTTTAATTTCAAGTTAACAAATCAAAATATTTTTCTTAAAAAAACAGTATTTATTGTTACACCTCTATTTTGTATACAGTTTTGGGTGGTTCTATAGATGAAAATAATTGTTAAATATAAATTATTTCTAATATTACCCCCCAGAAAATGGCATACCCTTGAGTTTCATTTAATAAATACAAAATAATAATATGAGAAGAATGACCATTATAATCAAATTTATGCAGATTATTTAATTTATGTGTCATAGTGTATATAAAATTGTAGAAAAATATTCTCAAAGATTTATCATAATATAATGGATAAGTGGATAGTGCTATGAGAGCATATCTTTATTTGTTATGTGTTTCTTATTTTAGAAATATTATGTTTATTATTACATTTATATTTTAAGGTGTAAATAGCTATCAAATTTAAGGTTAGAGATAAGATTTTTTGTTAACACACTCATACCATTACATTCCACCCCTTGCTATTATTGTATAATTCCTCTCAACATTGATTATTAATTAAATTGTAATGATAAATTAGAAACTATATTTTTTATATAACAAGTATGTTAATAGACATTTGTATGTATTGTAGTGGAATGAATAAAGAAAGCATGAAATAAGTTCAACTTTTTCTTTTTATTGTTTGAAATGAACAATATGAAATATAAAGAGCAAGGAGATAGGGTGTGCAGCTAAGGCTACATATACATTTTCATGCATCTTTGCATATTATTGGAACAAGTGAATGTAAAGGATACATGGAAATTTGACAAGCATAGAACTTGTGAGACTACTATTAACACCAAAACCTAGCAACAAATATATTTGATGTTTATTGACACTCTATCAAATGTAATCCCCCACAACTTATGGTCTATCCAATGCCAACCTTGTCTTATGTAGCAACTAATAGTGAGAACCATGAGGAATTGGGATATTTTCCACAAGGTATGGATCAACCAAATCCCATGGGGGGCTTACATAATTTCCAAACTTTGTAGATCTAGCTCGGCTTACATTGAATAGAATATAGCTACACCATTCCATAATGCTCCATTGATATGACCTACAACAAACCATAGATTGGAGGTGAGCATAACTTGCTACACAATACATAAAAGAATCATGGAAGATGATTGTTCATCCTCAAGGTTTGCAATAGATATACCTCTTGGTTTTCTACATTATATTATAGAATACAAACTCATAAGGACTTTAATATAATTTTATTATGTCAAGTGAAACCAATTTGTTCATTCAAAACAAAGGAAAAGATGATTGGAATGTAGCTTGTTCTTCATTTCAAAGGAAAAAATCATTGCATGACATGAAGTCCTAGAAAAATAATTTTCTCTCTACATATATAATATTGGAAAGAAGGTTTTAAAATTGAAGCTAATATTTTTGCTATCTTGCTACTTGAAGATATCACTCAAACTAACTATATCAACTTTGTGCCATAATATTGTTCCAAATTAAGGACCAACATACGTAGGTATATCTTTAATAAGAGGTGACTATCTCAAAATTCCAATAAATTTAATATGCTACCCACCATAAATAGGTTGTTTATATGCGTAATACTTCACATAAATGGCTATCAATATGAGTTAACTATTGGTATAAACAAGATCTCTAATTAGGTTTTGATATAAAAAAAGTCTATGAAATCGAGAAAAAATGAATACAATGCAAAATGAAATGAGTTGAAGTGTGTAAAATCCTCAATGAGGAGGATACAAAAATAGGAGAATGAGTTTGAGTCATTTTAGGAGTGCTCAACTCAAGGTGGTAGCAAGGTTCCCCCAAGTGGAAAATGAGGAATACCACACAAACTTGAATAGTTCAACTACCTCTTCAAGAGATACATCTCCACATAAGGTGGCTTAATACATAAAGTAAAATAAATAATTAAACTAACTATTTTAATATAAAATAGAAAACCTAGGATAGATGAAACCCACTTCATTACTTTGAACATTTTTAACAAAATAAATTCTATCTTGAAATGCTATCAATTTTTTCCTCTTTAGAGTATTCATATGTTTTAAAGGCATGTGTAGGGTAGTATATAATATTTTTTTGATGCATTAATGTTGAATGTTGCAACATTAGTTGGATCTTGCACCAATAACTATGATTGATTTGGAGGTGTGGCTACAAATATGTTATGCCTTATTCTATGAATCAAGTATTATTTGTTGGTGTTAGTAGTGCATTGTATGATCATCCTTAGTTATATTTTCATAAATTTTTTATAGAATTTGGATAAAGTAATATCAAATATAATATACTTCCCAACTAAAATTTTCACTAGTTCAATGGTTATGGTTCCCATATGTATAGCAAGATGGTGCATTAATCAATTGATGTAAATAAAATCTAGTGTTGAAGCCTAGAGTGGTGCAAATATGGTACATGAAAATAAAACTCCCACCTACCAAGCATATAAATTTCATTAAAGTTGGGAGAATCTCCTAGGTGGAACAAAGAAATAAATCACCACTCTTCAATCTTAAGTGTATTAAATGACCCCATTTTAATAATAGGCGAGTCATCATCAAAGAGAAGGAATATTCATAGTGTGAGAATTGAGATCCTCTAAAAGAATTATGGCACTTGGTCGAGCCATGAAATATGGACAATGAGATACCTTGTAGGTTTACAAAAATTATAGTATGTAAAAGAAAGAACAAGAAGCCTGAGAAATGGAATAACCCATAATTATACGGGATTAATCACAATGAATTATATTAAGATATATGCATGTATATATAGTGGAAATGAGAGAAAAAACCTACTAGAATAATGGAAAAGGTTCCTAATAATATGCATGTATCTCCACTAATTTAAGATTAGTTGTGTGTAAAATTCAAAGAAACTTAAAGTAAAAAGAATACACACATAAGAAAGCTTATCTCCAAAATAAGAGTAATTGAAAAGAATATTCTAAAAGAAGGAATATACTATGTACATAAATATTATAAGGAATGTCCTACACTAGCGTGTCAATTAAGCATAGTTTGGGTGAGTATAGAGAAATTAGGTCTCAATAACTAGGCCAAAAAAGTACCTAGGTATAATGCAATCTCGTAAAAGTGGAGAAAGGGAGAAAACCTAGTGGGAAAAACTCATGTGTAAAAGAGAGAAAAATATGTAAAATTATACTAGACACAACACAAAAAATCATCTGAAGATTATAGTCCTAAAATCATTACAAGATATGACCTATTCCCCCCCCCCCTCCAATGAACAAGAGAAAGAAATCTAGTTCACATTATGTCACATGGAAAATGTTGTAGTAGGTTCCTCTACAAAAAAATGACACCTCTTTCTTTTGAAAGGTAGAAACCTTAAGCTATGAAACTATTGAATTCCCACTCAATTGAAATATATGAAGGAATTAGGATGTATGAATGTGGAAAGTTAATACATTCCATGCAACTACAATGCAAATCAGATGAGATGTCTTCCTGAATTTATTATTGGAAACCCTAAGTGAAGGCTCTTTGAACTTTATAATATTAGTGTAAGAACACATAAGGAAACCCCCTTCATTTGGAACTTTATATTGAGTGCATGTACATGAACAACCTCCCCATATTTCTGATACTTTTTAAGTTTAGTGTGTAGACAAATGTTGGATAGATTTGCACTTACAATTTTTAGGTTTCTTTTAAAAATGAGGTTTAGAGAGATCATCAAAGTAGTGATATGTTAAGATATAACTAATCTTTGGAGGAATGCAGAAGTGCAAAAAATATAACACAATTACACTCCTCTTGATTTAGTATTAGTTTCCCCTTGGAATATGACACTTTATATTCTTGATGCATAGGCTTGTCTGGTTGGAATGAAAAGTGAAACTTTATAATATTAATGTGAAAACATATCTAAAGAAACGGGGTAAAAGAAATACACTTTTGAAGAAAATTTCTTTCAATTTGGAGTAGCCAATCAAAATTTATTACATTTATATTTTTTCTCACTTGCCTATTTAATTACACTTTAAAATTTTTTACTTTAAATTTGAAAGGGGAAATTTACGGGTGTGTGCAAGAAGTTGAGTCCATGAAACGTGGAAGTTTTTTGCCTTAGCCAAAAAATTGAAATCGGCATCGAAGAAACGGGATCCCAATTTAATAAATGGGATCCCGATTTTAAAAGCGGGATCCTTACGGCTCCCGGGATCCCGAAGCTCAGACCAAACGTCTCGCTTTAAAAATCGATCCTTGCCTGGCCGGACTAACCACAACGTAGGACGGAACGGATCCCGATGACAAACGGATCCCGGAGATTTGAAAAAAACGGGATCCCGATTTATAGAGAACGGGATCCCGAGTTATATAAATCGGGATCCCGTTTTATAGTGTTATTTATTTTTTTTTAAAACAGCAGTTTTCACTGCTGCGAATGGGACCCCGAATTGCTTGGCGACAGCGACATCAACATCAACTACAGGTACGCCACTTCTTCACATTTTTTTAGTTTGAATTGAAATTTTAAAAGAAATACGTTAATTTACATGTTTTTTTTTCAATTTATGTCACGTTTTAATGCTTTTTTTAATTGTTATATTAGAATTCAATAGTTGCAAATTAGATGAAAACTTGCAATGAAATTTAAACGTTTTTTAATAAAATTGAGAAAAAAAACATTGAATTGTGTGTTAGAAACAAATTTTAACTTTTAAATCTTAAATTGATCAATTAAACCCAAAAAAAATTGATTTTGGAAACCTTAATTGAAACAAAACAAAAAAAATTGCATTTCAAAACCCTAGAGATCTAAATGAAATAAAACATCGCATTTACAAATCCAAATCGAAAGCTTTTGAAACCCTAAATTCAAATCAAAATCCAAAAATTGAATTTGAAAAACCCTAGCTCTGAATCTGAAATGAAAAATCATTAAAAACCCTAATTGTTTAAAACTGAAACCCTAAAATTGAATTGGAACAAAAAATTTGTTAAACCCCAAGTTTGCTAAACCTCAGGACCCTAAACTCTGGGGAAAATCTAAACCCGTAATTACTGTTATTTGAAATTTATGAACCCTAGACCCTAATCTTTCATTGACATAAATTTCCAAAAATTATGTGGTGGTTCAATATCAAGAGAATGGGTCTATTTGGTAGATTTATGAAAAACTATTTTGAATATCTAGAATGCCATAAAAGTATAATTATAGCAATTCCAATTGGAAACACTTCCAGATACATATATATCCCAGATAATAATCCACCCATCCTCAATCATAATGGATTATTTGACAATTAAGAGAGATTCAATTTAACCATAAAATTACCTATATTTTGATACTATATAGATTTATGTGGAAGGATAAAAATGCATCAATATGCTTTGTGCCATATTTTATGAATATTAATATTTAAGAAAAATCTAGATAAGATTGACCTAAGTAGATGATTTATGTAAGGGCTTTTTAGTGAACAAGTGACACACCATGGAGATAGGGATGGTACTTAAATTATTATTTATAAATATAGTGTACCCCCTTTAAATTTGTATTTGGTTTTTATAATGAGTTGAAATTATCAATGTGTTACATAAAAGAAATTTGTGCTTAGATATATTTAAATTATATAATAAAGATCTATAGTTATATAAAATAGGGAATCCAACATGAGGAATAAACCTTTAATGTGCCATTGTGTGCATCTAATTTATGCCAATGATTTAGTAAGAGTGATCGTCTAAGAGGATGAAATAAGCCTTGAAAAATTGTAAGATCTAACACTATTTTAATGTAGTTTTATATGTGTGTACATGTCCACTTTGTTTTTTGAGTTTATGTTAATGTAAGATAAGGAGGATTGGTGGATATATTTGAAATCTAAAGAAAAAACAAAAATGATGTGAATATATAGATATATATTTGTAAAATGATTCTTTAACTTATCTATATTAAACATTGTATATTATCTCTATATTACTATCATGGCTTGATTTTCATTATGTCTACTAAATGTTGCTATATTTATTCATTGTTGTAATTAAATTATAGGGCTCAATGTGTAATCTATTTTACATCAAATTTTATAGTAGACTTATAATCCTAGAACGTTTGTAAATTTAATAGCTAACAAATAACTTGATAGGTGCAACTAAAAACCAAAAAGTGTGGTTTGATTTATCTCCATTAGGCTGGAAAGCTAAAACATCTACTAGGTTTATCCCTATTAGGTTGAAAACCCAAAAGTGTAGCTTAATAAACTTACAAGTGGTGAAAACTCACAAAAGCACTAGAAACTAATATTTGCAAAACTACCCTTGACATATCAAAAAAAGCCAAAGGTCACCATATGTCATACCTATATAGGTTGTATAGTTATATTGGATACCTTATAGTATCTCCTATTGGTTATATATGTTTGAAGATGACATTAGCGACACATCCCTACATTTATATGAGATATATTATTAACATGTCGTGTTACACATATGCTAAGATACTCAAATATGGATAAGGAGAACTAGGGAATATATATTAGAAGAGAAAGATATACCAAGCTATCCAATATTATATTTTTGTACTTAGTGTAAAAGAGAAATTCTAGACCAAGAATGCAAGTGCAAACTCAATACTCTACTTCTAATGAAAGGTAAATAAAATAATGAAAGATTAGAGAAGCATAATATGTTCCATAACATTCTTTTATGGCTCTAAATGTATGTGTTGAAGTTTCTCTTTGGTTCTCTAATGTGATAACATATACATACAAATTTTATCATATGGAAACATTTGGGGATGTCATTATTTTATAGAGTTGAGGGGAAAGGAATGGAGGACTAGGTTTTTTTGGAATCGAGGACTAGAATCATGAGAGAATTTTTGAATTTGAATTTGAGAGGGAAGAGAGAATTAAATGTAGGTGATTGGGTTGATGGAGGGCTTGTGTTGACTTGATTAGGTAGATGGGAATAATTGAATGCTAATTTGAATTTGGATTGAAGGTCTAAGTTGGAAATGAATGGCTATGATTAGTCTAATTGATTTGATGGCTAGGATAGATTATTAATTTCATTTTAGATTTGATGAAGTGGAAGTAAGTTACATTAGTTTGAGTTTGGATTGGTGATTTGGAATTATTTTAATTTTAAGCTATGGATGTGACATGATTATCCCTTTAATGGTTGATTAAAAGTTAGGATTTGGGGATTTTAGCTAATTAAATAATAAACTCTAAAGTCTAAACCGTAAACCCTAAAGCCATCATTTTTTCTTAGGCTCTTAATGAAATTTGGTTGTCTTAGGAAACTCCACAAAATTTCATTACCTTATGCCATGTAATTGTTTCCTAGGATCTTGCAACATGTAGATCCCCTTAAGCTATCCTATTACCTTAAACCCTAAACTCTAAAGTCTAAACCCTAAACCCTAAAGCCATCATTTTTTCTTGAAAGGCTGTTAATGAAATTTGGTTGCCTTGGGAAACTTCACCAAATTTTATTCATTTGAGCCATGCCATTTTCCCTAGACCCTACTAGACGAATCCCTTAAGCCATCCTGTCACCCTAAATCGTGATTCAATTTTCTTAAGGGGTTGACAATATGACATTTCTTAAGGGGATTAAAGAAGTTCTTAAAATTTGGTGATCAAAGTTGCCCAAGGCCCAACCAAATTTAACAATAATAAGATCCTGCAAGATTATACAATATCAATTTAGTTAATTGTATTTTCATTCAAATAACATGTGCCTTAGACATATAAATGAGGCTTACATATAATTTTATCATTTGTATTCAATTATTTGAGGCCATTTATATTGAATGGTTTAACTTGGTATTTCCTAAACATGTATCTTACATCTTGAAATTACAAATCTAATGTAGGTTCACTCATATCTTGAAGATCTCATGGATCCATTCAATAATATTCATAATCCACCTCCATGCCAACCATCTCCAACACCTTCACCTCCACCTCGACCCACTCTACCTCGTAACCCCCCACCTCCACCACCTGAAATCAATGAGCATGCTCGTTTGCAAGCACAAATCAATGCTTCTGCTAGAACCATCCAAGATCAAATCAACATTATTCAAAATGAAGAATGTGTCGCACCTCCTGTGAGGATGTTTGCATCTAGGATGCAAACCCTTGTTGATGTTGTCAGGGCTATGGATGGGATCGTAGATGAGCATCGACAATGGCTAGAGGAGAGAACTCCTAATTTTGAAAAGGAAAACACAAAGAAATGAATATCTATGCAGTAGAGAGCAATAATAGTTTATAAATTAAAACAATGATCTTAAATAGTTATGAATTTATAAATTTGGTGAACGATGGATATTTTTTGTGATGAATTTATAAATTTGGTTCCAAATGGATATTTTAAGTGACATGAATTTATGATTTTGGTTGTATATGGATATTTTTAGTGACATGGATTTGTGAAGTTGGTGGAATTTATGAACTTATAATGAATAGTATATAATAGTATATATTTAATGACTATCTATTAGATCATGATTTCTCCTGCTAAAAAATTGTGTAATGCATGTGTCCCGAGAAGAGCCTAGTACAACCTCTAATATGGTATGTAATTAAAATATGATAAATTTGAATTAAAATTGAAATAAAAATAATAATTGTAGAGTTGTACATCTCATTTCGAATTTCTTTGTCTTGTTTATGTAGACTGATTTAGAGAATTTAGAGGTTTCTTCAGGCTCACCAGAGCATCTAGATTTAGAGATGGTGGTAATTTAATTTTATGATCGATTATAAATAAAATTGTCATTAAATTATTTTTTATTGTCTTATATCTAATTTCATCTTTCTCTTATGTACAGAGTGTTTCAGGTCATCCACATAGTCCGCATGGTGTGAAGAGGTCTCTTGATTATAGAGACAGTACATGACCTACAAACATGTGATTTTATATGTTTTATATTTCTTGTAACTTATCATGTACTCTGTTGGACTTTATTTCATGTGTGCTTAATATATTGGTTTCATACACTTAATATGTTACATAAATTATGGACTTTATTATTGTTTGAAATTTTAATTTACGCATGTACATTTATGCATTTTATGTTCATAATGAAGACATTAATATAGGACATTAATGTGAAATTTACTGAAGACTTCATAATTGTAGAATAATTTTAGGTTTAATCTTCTTTTCAGTGAACAAGAAGATATTTTCCTTCTAATGTATTAATTGTAATTTTATGAGAGAAAATTTATGTGGATTTACCTACTTATTTAGTTCTATAAATTGAATTTTACCTCATTGTTGGTGCACTGGAATTCTATAATTTTCCGAATATCATGGATATCACCATTCTTTGTTATTTTATTCTTTAATTTTTCCTTAACTAGATTGACACATAAAGTCATTGCTCTAAACTCTTAAGCAAATAAAATCTTTATAGTGAAAAAATCTAACAAGGTATTGATATAATTAGCTAATGTACATATTTATAAAATGACACCATTAGTTTCTCACTAGTAATGGAAAAAGTGTTCCTACTAAAAATTAAGGAAAGAGGTAATCATTAGAAAAAATATAAATTATGATAACATGAGAATGTGTATATGTAAAACGATTGTAACCATTAGGTGATGAATACGTAGTGTACACACATGATAAATTTTAAAAATGATGAATATGGAGCTCAATCCAACGGAAAATTAATTTCATCATTGTTTCCCCCATTTAGAATATCATGATTGTGTGTAGTGTATGAAAAATGAATAAAAGTCTTGTCTCCATGTGTCAATAACAAGAAAAAAAAAAAAGAATATCACATAAATTATATGATAACATAAGAATGTGTATATGTAAAACAATTGTAACCATTAGGTGATGAATACGTAGTGTACACACATGATAAATTTTAAAAATGATGAATATGGAGCTCAATCCAAAGGAAAATTAATTTCATCATTGTTTCCCCCATTTAGAATATCATGATTGTGTGTTGTGCATGAAAAATGAATAAAAGTCTTGTCTCCATGTGTCAATAACAAGAAGAAAAAAAGAATATCACATAAACTATGTACATAAGAAATAGAAATATGACCCACAAAATTTTCTCTATGAATTAAGGTTAGGGTTATAGGATAAAACTTTGGGTAAAGGTTAAGATTAGGAGACAACTAGAGTTAGGGTTAGGTTTCAATTAGGGTCAGATACAACAAGGCTTAGGGATAGGATTAATTTTAGGACAGGGTAAGGGTTCATCTAACACTAATTTATAAGTTGTCAAA
>VDFB02047230.1:596546852-596627658 GCA_007258455.2 Sequoia sempervirens | reverse complement strand
ATTTTTGTGAAGCTTGTGTCATGGGGAAACAACATAGAGAAAAATTTGATTCTAGAAAAGATTGGAGAGCCTCCAATAAGTTTGAATTGGTTCATTATGATCTTTATGGATCTATGAAGACAAATTCCATAGGAAAATATTGATATTTCATGACAGTCATTGATGACTTCACTCGAAAGGTTTGGTTTTATGTTTTAAAGAATAAATTTCAAACATTTGATATTTTCAAAGAGTTTGTACATCAAGTTGAGAATGAAAGTGATAAAAAAATTAAAATTTTAAGATTAGATAATGGGGGGGAATATACTTCAGATGAATTCACCAATTTTTGTAAACAAAGAGGAATAATAGAGACAATTTTCAGCTCCATATACTCCACAAAAAAATGGAATAGCTGAAAGAATGAATAGATCACTTCAAGAAAAACCTAAGTCCATGCTCAAGTCTTGTAATATTGATGAAAAATTATGGGGAGAAGTAGTTCATACAACAAATTATTTGATCAATCGAAGTTTGACTAATAGTTTAGAAGGAATCTCTCAAGAAGAAGCATGGTTAGGAAGGAAACCTATAGTTATACATTTGATAATTTTTGGGAGCATTTCCTATAGGCATATTCCACAAGAGAAGATAAGAAAATTTGATGATAAGAATAAAAAATGCATCCTTGTAGGCTATGATGACTCTAGTAAAGCTTATTGGTTATATGATGCTAAAACCAACAAACTTCACATCTCTAGAGATGTCAAATTTGAAAGAGTGTCCCCTTCCATACATTCACCATGATGATGTATTAGAAGAGAAAGATGATAATGGGACATCATCATACTCACCCAAAAATGATGAAGTACAATCAGAAATTCCTATTGAATCTATAGAAGAAGGAGAAGAAATTGATGAGCCAAATTCAAGCATAATATCTACTTCAAAATCTAATGTTCCTCTAAGGAGATTCAAATGAGCGAAGAAAACACCTATTAGGTTGCAAGACTATGAGATTAATTATGCATTAATGTCAAGTTTTCTAAATGCTCATGAACCAAGCACTTTTGATGAAGCAATAAATGATGAAAAATGGAAAAATGCTATATATGGAGACTTAAATTCAATTAATCAAAACCAAACATGGGATTTGGTTCCCTTACCTATTGAAAAAAAAGGCTATTGATTGTAAATGTGTATTTAAAATAAAGTTTAAATATGATGGTTCAATTGACAAACACAAAGCTAGATTGGTAGCCAAAGGCTATAAGAAAATTGAAGGGGTGGACTATGAGGAAAATTTTGCTCCTATTGCAAAGATGATCACAATTAGAATGTCGATAGCACTTGCTTCCTATCACAACTGGGAAATTCACCAAATGGATATAAAAAGTGCATTCCTAAATGGAGAATTGAAAGAGGAGGTATGTCACACAACTTCCTGGATTTGATGAAAAAGGAAAGGAACACATGGTGTGTTGATTAAAAAGGAACTATATGTTTCGAAACAAGTCCCATGAGCTTGGTGCTCAAAAAATGATAAGTACTTTTCTTCAAAAAGGATTCCAAAAATTTGATGTTGATACAAATCCATACATTAAGATTTTTGACAATAAGATAATATTCATTGTGTTATATGTTAATGATTTTCTGATTACGAGGAATAATCAATCACTAATACAAGAGGTGAAAGAAGATATGGAGATCCATTTTGAGATGTCTGATCTTGGATTACTTCAATACTTTCTTGGAATTGAAGAGTGGCAAACACCAAAAAAATATTTCTTTCTCAAATGAAGTATATTAAAGAAATTCTCACACGATTCAACATGTAAGACTGCAAAGCTTCATCAACACTAATGGAGACATACACTAAGTTGACTGAAGACCCAAATGGTAAATCAATTAATGAAACTTTTTATAGGAGTTTGATAGGAAATTTGATTTACTTAACTATTACTCATCCAAACATATGTTATGCAGTTGGAATCTTATCTCGATTCATGGCTCATCCTAAAAAAGTCATTGGGTAGGTACAAAGCACATTTTGAGATATCTTCAAGGAACACAAGAATTTGGATTGGAGTATTTGAAAAATGAAGATTCCAAATTTATTGTTTTTTTCTGATTCAGATTGGGAAGGTTGCATAGACTCTAAAAAATCAACTTCTCGTTATTGATTCAATCTTGGATCTGCTATTGTCTCATGGAGTTGTAAGTGAACTATGGATTTTTGGGTATGGAGCTTATAGGCTACTCTTGCACTCTTAAGATGTTTCACCTAAAAGGAGAGAGATAAAACCCACAAAAAATATAGGTGGTGCACTCAAATTAAGATGTGTATGATGTTATTTAGGCTAAATGATATGATCTAAATGCAACTAAGCTAAGTAATTGATTGATTTTGAATACAAAACCTAAGAATTATGTAATGTTTGAAAACATAGTGATGTTTGCAAAAAGCTTGAAATGATGAATGAAAATGTAAATTAAACTAAACAGAAAGCCAAATCTTTGAACATGTGCACCTGAGAAGCTAAAGAAGACTAGAAAGCAATCTGGAAATCTGACAAAACCTATTTTGGGCTGATTGGGACTCATTTGCCACCCTGGGCAAATCAGTCCCAAGTTAGGGTTTTTCTACACAAAAACTATTTTCTGCTAAATGGGTGTCTAGATCTACATCTAACTCAAAATGGCATCTCAGGAGGGACTCATTAGCCATGCATGGCGAATCAATCCACTTTCAAATTTATGTTCTGCACCTTGACACCCGTACAACACTTTCTGATGGAAACCCAAATCGGGATCTCAAAAAATTCCTACAAAATAGCTTAAAATTGTTTTTATAATGGGGGGTTTTCCTTGGTCAAACCCCAAGTTGGGTAATCAAACCTTGAATGAATAAAAATCTGCATAAAACCCTAGCCTTAGATGTGTTGAAGACTAGGAAAATTTGAAGTATGTCAAAAACCCTATTCTATTGTGCAAGAATAAGAAATGCAAATATGATTTGTGTGATGCAAGATCTCAACCCTAGAAATCTCACAACACATAAAAAAATGGAGACAAAATGACATGCAAATGAAATATGAACCTTAATCTGAAGATAGAGAAGAAATGGAAGATGGAATCACTTTGAAAACAAGTCTTTAGGCTTCATTTGATGGCTAGTTGCATCTCCTCAACCTATATTTCTCCATGATTCACCATAGGCATCCGTCATCAACCCTTTACAATGTTGAATCTTGATAAAAAAGTGGGCTTCAAGACCTACAAAAACTCTAGTTTACTACCCTAAAACTTCAACTTTGCTAATGAAACTTGTTGTAGAAGACTTGACTTTAGAAATTTCTTTTGCAAAAATGACTAACAGATGTGTAAAATGACTAAAAAAAGGGTATTTATAAGCAACAACACCTAATTTTCCCATTATTTAGACCTAAGAGGCCAACATTCACTGAAAAATTAAGTTCAATTAATTGAATTCCTGCTCAAAATTGAAATTTCCCTCAAAAGGGACTCATTCACCACCCTTAGCGAATGGGTCCCACTAGAGGGGACTCATTCGTCCAAGGTGGCGAATGGGTCCCACTAGTGGTTTTTGAAGGTGGGTTTTCGTGATATGCATGAATTAAGTGTTGTTTGTCAGGATTTAAGTGATTTCTCAAGTGAAACGGGCCTCTAGATAAAAAATAATGGGTCTTAGGGGCCTATAAATGTCATTTTGAAGGATAAATGATGCAAAGGGACTCAAAAGTGGGTCCAATTAGGTGTGAAATTGTCTCTTTTCTCAAGAGGGTCCAATTTTCTATGGTTCAGTAAGAAGCAACCTAATGTTGTTTTTTCACCCACTAAAGTAGAATACAAGGAATTTGTTGCAGCAACTTGTGAATCAATATGGCTTAGAAGACTTCTTGAGAATCTTCAACATCCATAGGTAGATCCAATAGTTATATACTGTGATAATCAAAGTGTGTTGCAGATGTCTAAAAATCCAATGTTTCATGCTCACACAAAGCATATTGAAACTTACACCATCACTTTATTCATGAGCATGCTCTCAATAAGGAAATTGAACTAGTCTATACACCAACCAATGAACAACTTGTAGATATTTTCACTAAACCTTTGAGCAAGGATAAGTTTGTATACTTTCGAGAAAGTATTGGTGACAAATTTTCATCACTTGTAAATGGGTAAGCAAACAATCCTATTTTTATAGGAGGCCCCCATCATCTAGTTTAACCATGTGATAAAATAAAGTTTATGGGGGGTGTTAAAATTAAACTACATTTAATCACACTTAATTGCAGTCATGTCTCATATAAGAGACACATCTCTTCACGAGCTTTATGTATTTAAATATCCTTGTGATCCACATATAGAATGTAGAGAAAATCTATTCAATCTCCAATTTTAACACTTATCACTCATCAAGTTACTTGCAATCATTTTGATTACACTATGTACACAAAAATATTTGAGCATTATAAACCTATGTACCACATACATCTATGATACCATTGCATCCCATAGAAAAGGTAACTTTTTTGTCATTATCTCAAAGATCACCAAATCTATTTATCTACAAAAACTTCTAAATATTGGTATTTTTTGACAATCTTACTTTTTGTGAGGAAGTAAAAAAATTCAATATTAATTTTTAACTCGTATGCTTATAGGAATGATATAACTAAGAACATAGTAGGCCTTTTACATCTACCACCCCACACTACATAAGAATAGTTTCCCCCACAACCCCAATATAGATACAAATCTCAAAAAAAAGTTTGGTGCCCAAATATAAACATATGACATGTATATTCAAGACAATATTTGTAGGCTTGTCATATCCTTTACATATATTACTAGACTGCCTAATTTTCTCATTCATGAATATTAATTTCTTTAGTAGAACCATTTATAGATGTTCTTATCACTCATTAAATTATTTTCAATCATTCTGATTACACTATGCACACAACAATATTTGAGTATTATAAGCCTATGTGTACCACATGCTACCATTACATCCAATAGAAAAGGTAACTTTTTGTCATTATCTTGGTGATCAACAAATATGTTTATCTAGAGAAACTTATGATTATTGGTATTCTTTGACGATCTTACTTTATGCAAGGAAGTCAAAAAAGAATCAATGTTAATTTCTGACTTATATGCTTATAGGAATGATATAACTAAGAACATATCAGGCATTTACATGCACCACCCCACACTACATAAGAATAGCTTCGCCCACAACCCCAAGATGGATACCAATCTCAGAAAAAGTTTGGTGCCACAATATAAACATATGACATGTACATTCAAGACAATATGAGTATGCTTGTCCTATCTTTTACATATATTATCATACCACCTAATTTGGTTATTCATGAATATTAATTTCCTTGTCTGTTTCCTTTTTAGTAACCAATTAAGTAAAAGAAAAATAAATCCTAATCCTTTTGGAATTACCATGTTAGTAACCAATTAAATAAAAGAGAAGACTTATAAATTTTATGCAAGTTGTGAATAGAATGAAAGTTTCTACCCAAGTATTCATTATAATTTATAAATTAATCACAAGGATTGCCAAAGAAATTCACAAAATAAATTTGGTTTCAAGTTCAGAAAAAGACCAATACAATCAAAATTCAACTCATCTTGAAAGAATTTTATGGCCCCCAATACTCAAAAGATCAATATGGGAAATGAATTCAACTAAATCCTTTAGGCCATAAATAGCTAAACCTTTAAGGGAACCTTCTCTCCTGTAAATTCTATCAACTTAATTTGTTCTAAATCTATTTAATTTTTTTTAACAATTTTAATTATAGATATTTTCTCTCTCAAATTCATATAGCTTTCTAATTATATAACATATATCTAGATTTGATTGTGTGCAAATTTTAATCATCAACCTTCCGGATCAAACTTCATGATCTGTCATTAGGATGAGATAGTGAGAGAAGTGGATCATGAAGTTTGATTCAAAAACTTAATGGTAAAAATTCACACACAATCAAATCCACAAATCTGTTATAATTGTTAATATAAACTATGAAAACTTCATGCTTTTAATTCATTTAGCTTTCTCCAATATTCTTAATTATTACATATTTTACATATTTTATCCTATCGAACTTATTTCAAGTTTACAATATAATTGTTTCCTTATAAAAAAATTTACTCGGTATGTTTTAACATCTTTCATTGGAGAGAAGCTCTAATAGCTTACAACAACACTCTTTCTTACAAAGTTTTGCAGATCTTTATGTTCTTTTAGCTTTCTATTACACCCTTGACCATAGAGTTTTTAACATGGAATTTTATTTCATTTAAGATTACCTAGCTTGCTCCAAACTTAAGTACATTCGTCTTTTCAGTCCACTTAGACTATCATGGTCTTACTGATAAACCTTGAAAATACAGGTTAATAATGCTGCAATATCAGGGCTTATCATAGATTATGAAATCTTGAAGGCCAACAAAAGCAATGTCACCATGTTATTTGTAAGTACCTTTAGCTAACTTTGATTATATTCATGGTTTCATTCAATTTGAGATCAGTTTATTAACAGTTTAGCCTTGTTTACAAAAGACTCCGCCTGGAAGCACAGTGGAAGGAATGTTTGAATCTTATGAAATAGCAAAGGAGTGCATTGAGATTTACTATGGCATCAAAATAGTGGTGGAAGCTATGCAAAAGAGGTCTGATTGCAGGTTCTGTACAATCTGGGCATAATGAGGAGGTGCTAAAACTTTTCCATCAAATACAATTGGGAAGCATAACCCTTGACTTGGGCTCATGGAATGCAGTGATAACAAGGTGTTCATAAGTCGGCCACAATGAAGAAACTTTGAAACAGTTTCTCAAATGAAAATGGCACCCATAAACGCAATCTTGTTACCATTGCCAGTGTTCTCTCAATAAAGCAAAGGGACCACCATAGTTACATCAATAAAGAAATAAATAGTATGAAATAAAGTATGGGAAAGGAAAACTTCATATCTTCGGAAAAAAGAAAAAGAAGGCAACATGGTGGAGGAATCATTGTGCAGCTGCTTTCAAGAACCCAAATTTCAGCAGTATGAGAAATGATACACGCGATGGGATTTTGTTTGTTATTTCTATCCAAAAAGATATAGCTAGGATGTCTATTGACTATGACATTATAAAAGAAAATGGTGCTACCAAACTCAAGATGGTTCAATGACAAATGCAAAAATGAATATAGTGATCCTTGCACAAACTGATAAAATCACAAAACTATAAGCATATCAATAGGCCCCTTATGAATTAGTTACTTACAAGATGTGTTCATATAGAAGCAAGGCAATAAAAATAGATCATGTTTCAATTATTGTATGACTGGTTACTGGTGGGGAAAAGGATGTTGCTTTAGCAAATGGTCCCATAAAATTGTTTGCAGGTGGCGGAGGGCGTGCTCCATTTTGTTGTCTACAAGTATGATCAATAAAAAGGGTTTTTATGTCAGGATGAGGCCTTGGGTTTTTGCAGAGCTGATGATGCCAATTGAAACTGCAAAAATTGAATAAGACAAGCAACCCAGGGAAATTAAGTTACAATTACAGATTAAATGAAGGTTAATAATGTGCAATTGTGAAAGTGTATTCCTTATATCAGAGTAACATAACATGTTAGAAAGAACAAAAATAGACTTATCGGGTCAATTCTAATTGAAAATTAAAGATTTACCGTTGCATCTTTATAATTACACTTACAAAATTAAGCTAGTTGTGCACAAAATGCATCTTTAAGGGTTTTGAGTCTAAATGACATCTAAAAATACTCTGCTAAGCATCCTACCTATTCACAATTATGTTTTGCTGAGTGCAAAGCACATGTCATAATAAAGATCTCAACAACGGTTGATCAGGGCACATACTTATTTAAGACAGTTCATAAAACTGCGCCCTATATGGGGGAAAGTAGTAAAATATTAACAACTAAGACTTTCTTACAATGAGGTTATATCCAATGAATACAAAATTATTCTTTGCATGCACTGAGGCTGCCCATAACACAGAGGTATTCCCAAAATAATACAACTGCTAATTCAAACAGACAGGAAAAAATTATTTAGTCTGAAAGGAAGAGCATAAAATTCTCCACTTCTAGGGTCTGTTTTGTAAGAACCTGCCTTGTACCACCAATGCCAACCCCTGTCTTTCCTTGTTGAACTGTCCTTTATATGCAAAGTGCTATCCAGTAATAATGCTACAATTCCAGCAACTGTTGCTGGTGATAAGAAAATCAAATTGAGAATGTCATTGAACTGCAAGATAATCCAATAAGAGTAATAATATAATTCACAAATTTCATGGTTCAACTCAATGTTGCCACAATAAATGTGATATCAAATTTCTCTAGCTCCTTCTGCAAAAGAGTAACAGAAATCCTACCCATTGCGATCCAGTGTGGACTGGACCGTGCCTAGAAGCAACTATGAACTCGCTGAAATACTGAGGTATGGATAATCCCCCCCCAAAAAAAGAGAATCCCAGGATGAAAATTGTCCTGAAACTATATTTAAATTGCAATATTGGAGAAAGCTAATCCCTCCAGCAGCTTCTCATCAAAATCACAGAAACTCAGAAACAAGATGGAGTTCCTGTTTATCCCTATTACAAAGATTATAACGTGCTAACCATATACTGATCTAAGGCTTTGCTCATAAACTGCAAAACTAAGACACTGAAGTTGACTGACGTTGCAGCATAAGAAATATGTTGCTCATACATACCAACGTAACCAAAGAAAAGGCAATACAAAGAAGCAATGATAGATATTGGAATGGATGCAAAGATTGCTCCAAATTTGCATAGAATGACAAAAACACGAGATTAGCTATCAGTATTCATTTATTTTCTTGTGTAAAGAATGCATTCTACTTTTATGAAAGCTCTTATAACTGCAAGCAATGCAAGTTAGAATATACAACAAAATCATTTTTTCACAATTTTACTTTCGTAAACATCTGATTAATATATTCTTTTAAACCTTTTTATTTTATAATAATAATTAATGACTATACCATCTAGAAGAATAACACTAGTTAAAATTCTATTTATAAGAATTACTTAGCCTAGCCCACACCAGTAGGAGAGTTGGCTTGGGCAGTGGGTTTGCTCCCCACTGGTCTCGGGTTTGACTCTCTCCCGGATTTAAGAGGTGGGACTTCTTGTGGGCCGGGATCTCCCCCGGAGGGGGCTAGTCTTGCCCTAGCTCGCCCTAGATACCCAAGGTATGTCGCAGGGGTCCCTCTTATGAATTATCTTCTCATATAGTTATTGAAAACTTATGACCACTATCCATAAGACCAATATATGATATTGAATAATATAATATTAATTTAACTAGACTTATTTAATATTGCATAGGTAAAACACAAAGCTGACTACAATAAATCACTTTGATTAATTATATTTGACTTTGACTTTTGGCATCCCCAAAACCCTAGAAAATGTGTTCAGACTTCAGATTTGCAAGACTTACATTTAACCTTGGAAAACGGTGAACAGAAATGGGGTATGCAGTGCAACTGCGCAAGGACTTTGTTACATGATTTATTCAGTCTGTCAGACCAGACGATATTGCATGCCAGAAAGCCACAAAATTCGAACACTACCTACATTTTATGCACTGGTTAGAAAAAAAACTGCTGAAATTCCCGCTCTTACAACCACAAGGCTCCGGCTTCCTTCAAAAGAGGCACCAAAGAACCTCTAAGATGACTACCCATAAGCTGCTCCATCCCTCCCAGCAGCTTTCCACCCACGAACACAGCAGGGACAGAAGGGGGAGCAACCAGCATTGTGAGCAGAGCGGCCTCTATCTCCTCTCCGTCCTCTTCTTTGTCCACTTGGATGATGGTGGGACTCGCTCCGAGTTTTGTGAGGAGTGCCTTCGCTGCAACGCAGACATAGCACTCGCTGTTGGTGAACAATACCACTATATCCTCTTCTGCCAGCTTATGCACTCGTTCAACCGCAGACATCACTGGAGCTGTCTGTTTAGACGCCGCCGCTCTTTCGCCGTCCAAGGAATCTTCTCTTCCCTCGCGCTGCATCGTCGTGTTCATACGTTTCTCTCCTTCCATGCAAACAGATTGCCGTTCGCCTGAGTTGGCTGGAGCTCACTCAAAGAAGCAAAGCATTGATGGAGGAAAGAGGTAGGGAGTGGTGGCTTATATAGCTTACCTTCTGTCATCTTCACGTAGTACGATACACTGACCTTATTAAAATTCCATTGGCATAATGCAAGGTGCCGGACAGACCTCAAATGGCTGGTTAGAAAAGCTTTCTTGGGAGTTGTGTCCCACAATATATAAATTTCTTTGTGGCGGTGATGGTGGTTTTCATTGTCGTTTTCTTATTTAAAATATGAGATGTAGTTACAATGAATACGTGGAATCAGAGGATTAGTATAGATATCTTAAATATATTTATCTAAAAAATAGTATACGTGTAATCTATAGATATCTTAAATATATTTATGTAAAAAATAGTATACATGTAATCACAAGATTAGTATAGATATCTTAATATATTTAATTAAAAAATTCAAGAGGTATCAATCTGGATCTATTTTATTTACTTTGAAAGTTATTTGATTTGTTATAGTAAAGAAATTAAATTTTTAATTTCAAGTTAACAAATCAAAATATTTTTCTTAAAAAAAAGTATTTATTGTTACACCTCTATTTTGTATACAGTTTTGGGTGGTTCTATAGATGAAAATAATTGTTAAATATAAATTATTTCTAATATTACCCCCCAAAAAATGGCATACCCTTGATTTTCATTTAATATATACAAAATAATAATATGAGAAGAATGACCATTATAATCAAATTTATGCAGATTATTTAATTTATGTGTCATAGTGTATATAAAATTGTAGAAAAATATTCTCAAAGATTTATCATAATATAATGGATAAGTGGATAGTGCTATGAGAGCATATCTTTATTTGTTATGTGTTTCTTATTTTAGAAATATTATGTTTATTATTACATTTATATTTTAAGGTGTAAATAGCTATCAAATTTAAGGTTAGAGATAAGATTTTTTGTTAACACACTCATACCATTACATTCCACCCCTTGCTATTATTGTATAATTCCTCTCAACATTGATTATTAATTAAATTGTAATGATAAATTAGAAACTATATTTTTTATATAACAAGTATGTTAATAGACATTTGTATGTATTGTAGTGGAATGAATAAAGAAAGCATGAAATAAGTTCAACTTTTTCTTTTTATTGTTTGAAATGAACAATATGAAATATAAAGAGCAAGGAGATAGGGTGTGCAGCTAAGGCTACATATACATTTTCATGCATCTTTGCATATTATTGGAACAAGTGAATGTAAAGGATACATGGAAATTTGACAAGCATAGAACTTGTGAGACTACTATTAACACCAAAACCTAGCAACAAATATATTTGATGTTTATTGACACTCTATCAAATGTAATCCCCCACAACTTATGGTCTATCCAATGCCAACCTTGTCTTATGTAGCAACTAATAGTGAGAACCATGAGGAATTGGGATATTTTCCACAAGGTATGGATCAACCAAATCCCATGGGGGGCTTACATAATTTCCAAACTTTGTAGATCTAGCTCGGCTTACATTGAATAGAATATAGCTACACCATTCCATAATGCTCCATTGATATGACCTACAACAAACCATAGATTGGAGGTGAGCATAACTTGCTACACAATACATAAAAGAATCATGGAAGATGATTGTTCATCCTCAAGGTTTGCAATAGATATACCTCTTGGTTTTCTACATTATATTATAGAATACAAACTCATAAGGACTTTAGTATAATTTTATTATGTCAAGTGAAACCAATTTGTTCATTCAAAAAAAAGGAAAAGATGATTGGAATGTAGCTTGTTCTTCATTTCAAAGGAAAAAATCATTGCATGACATGAAGTCCTAGAAAAATAATTTTCTCTCTACATATATAATATTGGAAAGAAGGTTTTAAAATTGAAGCTAATATTTTTGCTATCTTGCTACTTGAAGATATCACTCAAACTAACTATATCAACTTTGTGCCATAATATTGTTCCAAATTAAGGACCAACATATGTAGGTATATCTTTAATAAGAGGTGACTATCTCAAAATTCCAATAAATTTAATATGCTACCCACCATAAATAGGTTGATTTTATATACGTAATACTTCACATAAATGGCTATCAATATGAGTTAACTATTGGTATAAACAAGATCTCTAATTAGGTTTTGATATAAAAAAAGTCTATGAAATCAAGAAAAAATGAATACAATGTAAAATGAAATGAGTTGAAGTGTGTAAAATCCTCAATGAGGAGGATACAAAAATAGGATAATGAGTTTGAGTCATTTTAGGAGTGCTCAACTCAAGGTGCCAACAAGGTTCCCCCAAGTGGAAAATGAGGAATACCACACAAACTTGAATAGTTCAACTACCTCTTCAAGAGATACATCTCCACATAAGGTGGCTTAATACATAAAGTAAAATAAATAATTAAACTAACTATTTTAATATAAAATAGAAAACCTAGGATAGATGAAACCCATTTCATTACTTTGAACATTTTTAACAAAATAAATTCTCTCTTGAAATGCTATCAATTTTTTCCTCTTAAGAGTATTCATATGTTTTAAAGGCATGTGTAGGGTAATATATAATATTTTTTTGATGCATTAATGTTGAATGTTGCAACATTAGTTGGATCTTGCACCAATAACTATGATTGATTTGGAGGTGTGGCTACAAATATGTTATGCCTTATTCTATGAATCAAGTATTATTTGTTGGTGTTAGTAGTGCATTGTATGATCATCCTTAGTTATATTTTCATAAATTTTTTATAGAATTTGGATAAAGTAATATCAAATATAATATACTTCCCAACTAAAATTTTCACTAGTTCAATGGTTATGGTTCCCATATGTATAGCAAGATGGTGCATTAATCAATTGATGTAAATAAAATCTAGTGTTGAAGCCTAGAGTGGTGCAAATATGGTACATGAAAATAAAACTCCCACCTACCAAGCATATAAATTTCATTAAAGTTGGGAGAATCTCCTAGGTGGAACAAAGAAATAAATCACCACTCTTCAATCTTAAGTGTATTAAATGACCCCATTTTAATAATAGGCGAGTCATCATCAAAGAGAAGGAATATTCATAGTGTGAGAACTGAGATCCTCTAAAAGAATTATGGCACTTGGTCAAGCCATGAAATATGGACAATGAGATACCTTGTAGGTTTACAAAAATTATAGTATGTAAAAGAAAGAACAAGAAGCCTGAGAAATGGAATAACCCATAATTATACAGGATTAATCACAATGAATTATATTAAGATATATGCATGTATATATAGTGGAAATGAGAGAAAAAACCTACTAGAATAATGGAAAAGGTTCCTAATAATATGCATGTATCTCCACTAATCTAAGATTAGTTGTGTGTAAAATTCAAAGAAACTTAAAGTAAAAAGAAAACACACATAAGAAAGCTTATCTCCAAAATAAGAGTAATTCAAAAGAATATTCTAAAAGAAGGAATATACTATGTACATAAATATTATAAGGAATGTCCTACACTAGCATGTCAATTAAGCATAGTTTGGGTGAGTACAGAGAAATTAGGTCTCAATAACTAGGCCAAAAAAGTACCTAGGTATAATGCAATCTCGTAAAAGTGAAGAAAGGGAGAAAACCTAGTGGAAAAAACTCATGTGTAAAAGAGAGAAAAATATGTAAAATTATACTAGACACAACACAAAAAATCATCTGAAGATTATAGTCCTAAAATCATTACAAGATATGACCTATTCCCCCCCCCCAATGAACAACAAAAAGAAATCTAGTTCACATTATGTCACATGGAAAATGTTGTAGTAGGTTCCTCTACAAAAAAATGACACCTCTTTCTTTTGAAAGGTAGAAACCTTAAGCTATGAAACTATTGAATTCCCACTCAATTGAAATATATGAAGGAATTAGGATGTATGAATGTGGAAATTTAATACATTCCATGCAACTACAATGCAAATTAGATGAGATGTCTTCCTAAAAATAATTATTGGAAACCCTAAGTGAAGGCTCTTTGAACTTTATAATATTAGTGTAAGAACACATAAGGAAACCCCCTTCATTTGGCACTTTATATTGAGTGCATGCACATGAACAACCTCCCCATATTTCTGATACTTTTTAAGTTTAGTGTGTAGACAAATGTTGCATAGATTTGCACTTACAATTTTTAGGTTTCTTTTAAAAATGAGGTTTAGAGAGATCATCAAAGTAGTCATATGTTAAGATATAACTAATCTTTGGAGGAATGCAGAAGTGCAAAAAATATAACACAATTACACTCCTCTTGATTTAGTATTAGTTTCCCCTTGGAATATGACACTTTATATTCTTGATGCATAGGCTTGTCTGGTTGGAATGAAAAGTGAAACTTTATAATATTAGTGTGAAAAAATATCTAAAGAAATGGGGTAAAAGAAATACACTTTTGAAGAAAAATTCTTTCAATTTGGAGTAGCCAATCAAAATTTATTACATTTATATTTTTTCTCACTTGCCTATTTAATTACACTTTAAAAAATTTTACTTTAAAATTGAAAGGGGAAATTTACCTAAAAAATCATATGCAAAGATCACATGCAAAAAATTATATACAAAAGCACATGCAAAAAATTAAACATTAAATCACATCTACTCAATGATTCTTCAATAAGCATCAAACGTGCCATTCCTATGAAAATTCCCACAACTTACAATCTTCTTACCCAATCGCCACTATTCAACCTTGCTATGCATACAAATTAATTTCAACAATTAAAAAAACCTTAGATACTATGGACATGGAAAAAGAAACCCTTCTAATTTTTCTTGTTTTGTCCCTCCTTGTGCTTAATTGGCTTGATTTTGCCTTGATTTAATGTTGTAATGTGGCTGACACATTCACATTAGGTCTTGAATCTTTATGAATCATTAAGACTTTATGATGTCTTGTAAAGGTGTTGTGAAGTGTTATAACACATTTCCACACTTTTCTAGACTCTTCTTATTATAATTCACCTACATACCCCTTTTTTATCACTTACCAAGTCTTATTTTAAAGTGTTGTAAAGTCTTGTAACAAACTTTCACACTTTTCTAGACTTGTCATCAATAAGTACACCTTTATTATGCCTTATTTGGCCCCTTATGCACTTACAATTCTTAATTAAGTGTATTTTTGAATATAAACCTGACAAACACCATTTAATACAACTTAATTTCTGACACCCATTCACATGCCTTGAGTGGGACCCATTCACCATTAGGGGCGAATGAGTCCCTCTTGGCACAAAAATAAAAATAAGTTCAAATTACTGGTGGGTTTTTATTTCTTAAGACCTAAGGTTGGCCTGTGATGTTGTATTTTTGGGAAATTAGGGCATGATTGTGTATAAATATATGATTTTCTATTCATTTTAACCCCCATTCATCCATTCATTCAAGTATTCATTCATGCATTCAATTCATCATAACATTTAAGCATTCAAACATCTTGGAGTAGCATATCTTCAAACTTCAACATCAAGGGTTTGGTGAGTTTATGACATTGCATGTTATTTGTTCATCATTCTCTCTCTATTTTATTTCATTATCAAGGGTCTAACCAAGGAAAATGCCTATACTCTAACCTTTAACACTTTTTCCCTCTTTGCATGTGTGTTTTGCAGGTCTTGTATGTAGATTTGTCAAAGAGATAGGTCTTAAAAGTGTCATCAAATTGTCAAAGATCATTCAAAGTCAACAAAGCCCTATTTGAAGCTTGGAGAACACTTTTCCATCATAATTTCTAGATTTAGATCCAATAAGCTGTCAAGAAAAAAATTGCAGATCAGGACCCACAGAGTTGACCCTTGACTTTTCAGAAATCTATAGGTGGACTAATTTTCCATTTGTGGTGAATGAGTCCCACTGCCAGGCTAGAAAAAGTATTTTATGAAGTTTTATGTTCCCGACATCACAAAACCTGTTCCAGTAGTTTTCACCAGAAATAGGACTAATTCACCATCTGTGGAAAATGAGTCCTAGTGGGCTTCAACACTAATCTCTATAGCATTCTAGAACCTCTCAACATCAGCTTTCAATCTCTAGGTGCACCTCATTCAGTTTCATTAAGTTATGTTATTTTTTGTTTTTTGTTTTAGTTCTTTTTGCATATCACATGTTTTCAAACATTTTGCATTTCATAGTTTTGCATACAAAATCAATCTATTTTATCAGTTCTTTTCATTTAGTTCATCTCATCTAGGCATATCTCATCCATATTACATTAATCTTGAGTGTGAACGTAGCGGTTTGTACCCTATTCCTTTCCTTTTAGGTGAAAGATCCTAGAAGTGAAAGAGAACCTTAGGGTACCAAAACCCATGTTTATAGATACACACATCAATGTAGGGAATCAAGTTTGATTACAATATATCACTAACTACAAAATCTTCAATTTTATTCTTAGCTCTCTACTACAAGCACATTTGTATAGAGAACACATTAAGACAAAGAGAGATAAATATAATTGATGTGCAAACAAATCATGTATATTTATTTAAAATTATAAATTTACCAAACCAAAATTTTCCAAAACCTTTCTCTCATACCATGTGAGAACCAAGATCTCTTCTAAAGGAATAATGAAAATTGGTCAAGCCACGAAATATGGACAATAACACACCCTATAGGTTTATAAAAATAAATTTATGAAAAATAAATAACAATAATACAAAAAATTATGTAGCCTATCATGGTTTGAAGTTGGCTCAGTCTAGAGATTATGGAAAGGTTTGGGTTAAATTGAGGGTATTTCCATCCTTTTCAATAGTATAAGTATTGTGTCTACCATCATATATGGTGTAACACCATAGAAAGTTGCACATAGAAAACAAAGATCATTAGAAGCAAACATGCATGCAATACTAAATCTAAGATGCAAATCTATTCGTTAAGCAACAAAGAACAAAGGAAAGTAAAACGTAAACAAAACTAGAACAATCTCACCAATTTCAAATGTATTTCCATGATTCATCTCGATTTCCCTTCTCCATTTTGCTTGTGTAGTATAATTTCCCTCAGATTTCTTGTAAGTTCATGCAAGTATAGCCTAAAATAATGATTAGCAAAATATCAAAGATTCAAGATTGAGTGCTCTCAAAAGTCATAAGATTTTGCAAGAGAGAGAGAGAGAGCTTGGAATGAAGAATGACAAATCAATTTATAGAAAATTGATTATTTGAATGACAGGCCAAGATTGAAAGATTAACGGACGGTTGAGATCGTGATTAGACATGCATTATGATAAGCAGAATGACATGAGTGATACAAATTAGAAATAGAATTAAAGATTAAATAAATGATTTAATCTTCAGTTACATTCGAAAACATCAGAAATATCTTTGCATGACAAAGATGAAGATTGATTATAACAACTCTTGTTCGAATGCATGCACGAGGTTTAATTAATTAAATAAGAATATTTAATTAATCCGCATGTACACGCAAATAAGTTAGAACTGGACGATTGAATGATCTGACGAAGAGATTACTCGAGAACACCACTTAGACATCAAATGAAGAGTTAACGGGATTAAAATAGATGTTGAGTCGAGTAAAATGAATACTTAGATAACTCACATAATTATCTAAAATATAGAGGAATGCGTTAAAATAGAATTAATGAATTAAATAATTCATTTAATTCAAGACTTGATATTGGAAGAATAATTAAATAAATAAGATTTATTTAATTAAATGATAAATAAATTTAAATGAATAATTAAATAAAGAATTTTTTTAATTATAGTTGAAATATGATAAAGAGTAAATTAAATAAGAATTTATTTAATTTGACAAGAAGGATAAGGTTAATTAGTAACATAATTAAATAAAAGCGTTTATTTAATTAATCAGATAGAATAAAGAAAAGTGTGAATTAATTAAATAATTAAGATTATTTAATTAATAGAAGAATTAAAATTAAAGTGAATGATTAAATAATTAACATTATTTAATCATGACCATGGAGAATACAAATTACGAAGAATATGGAAGTCGCAGGCTTAAAACCAGATTTCGGTGTCTACATTTGCCCCTCTTTGATACAATGTCATTTTGGCGTTGTGTCAAAGAAAATCGATAAGAAATATGCCCCAGTAATGCTCCAGATTAGAATAGGTGAAGGTATGCCCCCTTGGGAAAATTGACAAATTTTTGAAAAGTTAGGAAAATTTTGGAAATGCTCCCGATTAGTCCATAGGATAGGCAGAAATGCAGTGGAGTTTGCGGAATTGGGTTTGGAAATATGATGGACAGGCACGAGTTGATGGAAAATGGAAGTTAACATGGCTAGTAGGATCGAAAGGCCACCTAAGCCCTAGGTATATATAGGAATAGGGGTGAAAAACCTATTCATTTGTGCCCACCTAGCTTAGAGATTTGAGATTGTGCTCTGCATTCTTAGCGACAATGTCTCTAGTTCCAGCCACTCATCATCACGCATACAAGATCCAGACATTCCAGAGACCAGCCGGCGCGGACCCCCCGGTATGTACCTAGAACTTGTCTTTTGAAATTTTTGATTTGCATGCATTTTAATGCATTTAATTTAATTTTGAATTATGCGTCATTTTAGTAATTGACCGCATATGCGTGCACGAATAATGCATGTGTATGCAGAAAACCGCATTTGAATTTTTTACGTCGGCCAGTTTGAATAGTCTTTAGCAGTTCAACGCATTTGTTTATTTTTGAAACGCATGTGAATTTGTGATGCATTTGCATTTATATAAGCCGCATATGTATATTTAGAAACACATTTAAATTTTATGCACCACAGGTGTTATTTTGCAACGCATATGACTACAGTGTAATGTATTTGACATTATTACCCGCATTTGTTTAATAATGATGCATGTGAAGTATCTGAACCGCATATGTTAAAAAGTGACGTATGTGAAAAATAATGACGCATATGCAAAAAAGTGACGCATTTGCATTTTATTGTATTATAGTCAGTTTGCACTAGAATAGATGATTAAGGCTGACATGAGGCATGTATAATGCCATTGCAGGTTGTATTAGACATGATTTATACACGGGAGTCGAGACTTATGACGTTTTGATTCAGAGATAGCTTGCGGCCGGCAGAGCGACAGGTCCTATGGCACCTTGGTCTATTGAAAGTGACAGACATGCCCCAGATTTGGGCGAATCGGGGACTACTGACAGCTTTGTGTGAGCGGTGGCACTCAAAGACATCATCCTTCCACCTACCGACCGGAGAGGCAACGGTTACTCTACAGGATGTATATAGGATTCTTAGACTTCCCATTAGGGGGACACAGGTGACTTATGATACACAGAGGGGTGTTGCCGAGATGTGTAGGTACTACCCGCATGCTGACATTAGACAGTTAGGGTTCGATGATTATGAGATTAGGTGGCGGGTGTTGGCCCAGAGGTATAGACAGTTGGACTATCTATTGGCTACATTGATAGGCGATATAGTACTTCCTGACCGTCGAGGTCATGGTTTTCCTGTGGGATGGGGAGAGATGCTTGTGGGCATGCTCGAGCGTCGAGTTGTATATGCTTGGGGTTCCTGTGTGCTTGGGATGTTATACTTCCATTTGCATGATATTGCCTACCAAGAGGCACAGTCGATGAGCTGCGGTACCACGCTCTTGATGGTATGGGCGTGGGAGCATATTGCCATTTTTTGGCCACCTGTGACAGTTGACCTCCTACATGGAGCTCTATACACCTTCCGTTATGCAGGGGCGACTACACAGCATCACATTGGAGATACAGGCTACTTCCGACATGCCATAGACACGATGCAACAGTTTACGTGGAGGCCATACTTGGGGTGTGAGGAGTGGTCAGATGAGGATGAGCACTTGCCATTTTGTAGACAGGCATAGTATTTGGTTGGACGGACAGTATCTCACCTTCATATTATAGAGTGGCAGTTGCCAAATCGTGTCCTGCGGCAGTTTAGGGAGGTGCAGGATGTGCCTCGAGGGCGAGCAAAGTTTGTGAGATCCTCGCGAGAGGTCCCACTATGGGGACCAGAGATTCCAGTGGCTATAGCAGAGGCATATATTGATGCATTGCAGACACTTCCATGGGGATGGAGAGACGGACCAGCAGACCCAGGGACCATAGTAGAGTATGATCAGTGGTGGGTAGCACACAGGCCAATCCCTTTGACAGATCCAAAGCAGCCAGTGCCAGTAGAGTGGCGTGGGATAGGTCCACGAGGTAGGCGAGGCAGAGGGAGAGGTTGAGGAGGTAGAGGAGATGATGGCCAAGGTGGATGACATAGAGGTAGGAGAGGGAGATGTGGTCGGAGGGGATGAGGACCACCACTGTCACCGATCTGGGAGGAGGGACGAGGAGAGGAGGATATAGCCATGCTAGATGTTGGGAGAGGAGGAGAGGAGGATATTGCTCGAGGTGGAGAGGAGGCACAGCTAGTAGAGGCAACTATACCAGATATCCTAGCAGAGGAGGAGGCAGGTGCCGAGGAGGTAGGCAAAGAGGAGGCAGGTGTCGAGGAGGCAGGCAAAGAGGAGGCAAAGATTGATGCTTTGGGTTTATTAGGTGCTTACCAGAAGGATGATGATGAGGATGATGATCATGAGAGAGAGAGATTTGGGATCAGATCCTAGAGGAGTTGGATGAGGAGGAGGATGGGAGAGACAGGGATAGACAGGATGATAGAGAGGCAGAGGATCCAGACAGAGATACACTGTGTGCTTAGGTTGCATCCCTGGAGGAGCAGATGAGAGTTCTCATGGCCGAGAGGGATGTATATTGGATGGAGAGAGACAGAGCAGTGATGGATAGGGATCAGACCATAGATCGGATACAGGAGACTAAGCAGAGATTTATAGAGCTCAGGGCATTATGCACAAGACCATCAGCTATGTTCACCAGAGAGCTAGTCAGAGCTAGGGAGAGGGAGAGATACTATCAGGATCTATATGAGGCCGAGATTCCACCAGAGAGATGGGCTCCCAGTTTCTCAGCAGCACACAGTAGCAGGTCCCAGACCAAGACACATAGTAGGACAGTTAGCACAGAGGGGGTGGAGCAGCCATGTAGAGTAGGTCCATATGATAGGCCTCCCACAGCTCAGAGGTCATCAGGTTCCCATCATCATTCTCCTGCACACTCCTGGCATGATGGCATTGGTAGTTCAGGATAGGGATACTGCTTGAGATTCATTTGAGACATTTTATTTTGATCTTATAGCCTGCGGGCTTCCATGTATTATTGATACATTATGACATTGTGATGTGACACAGTTGAGCGATATATATATATATATGATTTTGGTGGTGATTCTCATTATATGGATGTTTATGTATTGATTATGCAGTCTTTATTTATATATGTAATGTTCATATGATATGCCTACAGGATGGATGAGTATATTTGTTTTATGATGTTTATGCATCTAATGAGATAATGTGGATTTTATGTGATATATGCAATTTACAAATTATGAGATGTAATATGATGTTATATGTATGATGCATACTACATGTGATGCTATACAAATGTAATGTGATGCATGTACTTATAGTTGCTTTGTACATGGAATGCTTATGATATGTATTGTTTGATGATGGTTATTTAGTATGCCATGATGATCTAAATATGAAATATGCCTATATGTATGTGTTTGTCTAACATGTATGTTGATGCAGGATGATACATAATGTTTTGTGTCACAGGACTCCGTCATAATGCAGGAAAGAAGAACTGTTAGTGCGGAAAGAAAGATCAAAAAAAAAGAACGCAAGACAGGAGATAGATGTTAGTATTAGCAATCTTCGATATTTCGCTGTATCACAAAGGGTATTGCACTTTATCATCATTGGGCGGGACTAATGCAAATGGAAATAAACACCATGATATGACATAAATCAAGGTGTGCAAGGTCATCCACTTGCTAACAACAGACAGTCGTAGACAAGGAGTGTCGTTAACTCATACTAAGGACACAAGTTGCCCCAGTCTTTTTGTCAAGACAAACCACAGACAGCAAACAATGTAAAAGTTGGGTCATGAGACGTCATTGCTCCTCTAAATCTTTCATGGGACATCCTTGAGGAAACTAGTAACATGACTCAAAATCAAATTGAAAAGACAGTCGACAAACAGCACTCAAAGAAAATAGAATTCTGATACATCGTTGCTTCTCTAAATCCTTCATAGGACATCCTTGAGAAAGCTAGTAACATAATTCCTATCATAAAGTCAACTAAAAAGATAAGATAAATAAGTCAGATAGTCAAAAATTCAATAAAATATTTGCCAAAACTTGATCTTGTTTGTTTGATTTGTTTTGATTGATAAAAGAATTGATTGACAGAACCTGATTTGAGGAGATACACATATTGGATAAGACTATGAGTCTGGTCTCGATGTTATGACTATCTGTATAAGGCAAGACAAAGCTTGGTTTCAGAAAGACATGTATCGTATAAGACATTGAGTCAAATGCCGTTGATGTGATAACCTATGTAAGGCTATGTTTGATTGTGTGATCTTGTCGATTATGCAGGAAGGACTCATCCTGTATAAGACATAGATTGTTTTGCTGATATTAGTATTTAGGAAGGACTCATCTTGAACAAGATACAGGTTGATTTCCATGATGATGATGTCGGTTTCCAGGAAGGACACATCCTGTAGCAGAGATTTGTTGATTTGTTTTGATTGTTTTGTTTGGCAAGTTGTTTGATTTGACTTAGAGATATTGCTGACTTGTTCACCAGATTGATGCATGACTTGAGATGATATGCTGACAATTGACTTGTATGTGATGACAAACCCTAAAGGACTGACCTAGTGCAGCCTCGGGGGCTCACCGATTGATGGCCTTGCCTATGTTATACACGCAAAGACCTCGTAGTTCGACTTGACTTGACCGACAAGACTGACTACAAATAGAAGATGTGTGTGTGAAAGTGAAAGTGACGAACCCTAATGGACTGACCTAGTGTGGCCTCGGGGGCTCAGCGATTGATGGCCTTGCCTACGTTATACACGCAGAGACCTCATAGTTCTTGACTTGACCTTGTCATATAGACATATGGATTGAATCATGATTTATACAAACAAACCTAAAGGGACTAACCTAATGCCTCGGGGGCACATTAGTAGATGGCCTTGCCTACATATAGTCGCAGAGGCAACATAGTTCGGAAACGACAAAGACTAACAAGTGCGACTGACTTTGTCTCTGTTTTTGGATTTTTTGGATTTTTTTTGTCTTTTTTTTTTTGAAGTTTTTTGATGTTTGTGTTTTCTCAGGTCATTTTGCGATGTTCGTGGATTTTTCCATGGTTTTACGTCTTCAACACAGCCAATGTAAGAACCAATATGACACATGTCAAGTATTTGCCCCCAGTCGAGTATAAGACCAATTGACTATGAATAAGGTAAAATGGGGGATATGAAACACACTCGATGTCAATCATTCCAAGTTATGGGAAAGACTACCACTTATTATGGATGGTACATACAACCGATGGATATGAAAGATAAAAGATATGTACAGGGATAGGTAGTACGTACAAGGATAAGGGATATATACAGGGAAGTGGACTATGTACATGGATAAGTAGTATGTACAGGGATAAGGACTATGTACAGGGTAATGGATTATATACAATGATATGGACTATGTACAGAATAATAGTAGACAAAGGAGCAGAGTTAACTACACATGGCGCCTGTTTGCCAAGTTTTCACCATGGTACTTATCCAAAGTGCCACCGAAGTGGTTTTCACTATTGGAAGAATGATTTGTCTTTACTATTGTCCAGATTATCTAATTTTTTTGGTGTTACCAAGACACTTGTTTGCTAGGTTTTCACCTTGATAACGATTTTTATGATTTTCTGATTTTTTTGTATTATTTCTTTTTTTGCTAATTAAGACAAAGGCTCGCAGAAGCTATGCATAGAACTTCTTCAGATGCATACTATTGATTGGTGAAAACAATGGTTCTCCTTCAGGAGTAGAAATTTGGTATGCTCCTAATCCAAAAGCTTCTGTAACCACATAAGGTCCTAACCAATTAGGTTCAAACTTTCTTGGTTTGTCTCATTCTGCTTGATTGTTTGGGTTCTCCATTAAAACCAGGTCACCAATGTCAAAGTTTATGTTCAAGACCTTCCTATTATAACTACGACGAAGGCGATTCTGATATGCTTGAAGATGGTTGAGTGCCTTTTGTCTACGCTCATCCAGGAATTCTAGCTCATGGAGTCTTGATACTCGATACTCTTCATCATCAATGTGGCCTTTTAGGGATACCCTTAGGGAAGGAATCTCGACCTCAATAGGTAGAATAGCTTTAGAACCAAATACAAGTGAATATGGAGTATCACTAGTGGGAGTACGGATACTAGTGCGGTAAGCCCATAAGGCAGGGTTAAGCTGTAAATGCCAATCATGGCCAACATCGTTGACAATTTTCTTGAGGATTCTAATGATGGTCTTGTTAGATGTCTCTGCTTGGCCGTTACCTTGGGGGTAGTATGGAGTGCAAAAGTGATGTTGGATATGAAATTCATCACACAGATGGTGAACTTCTTGGTTCTTAAATGGGTCACCATTATCAGTGATTATGGACTAAGGGACACCATACCGACAGATGATATAGTTCCGGATGAATCTAGAAATCTGTGTGCCGGTAATGTATGTCATAGGAATAGCTTCAATCCACTTCATAAAATACTCAGTGGCAGTGATAATGAATTTGTTTCCATTAGATGATGTAGGGTGGATCTTACCTATGAGGTCAAGTCCCCATTGAGCAAAGGGCCATGGTGACGTTATAGGATGAAGCTCCTGTGCTGGGGCATGTATCAAGTCTCCATGAATTTGACATGGGCGGCATTTCGTTACAAAAAGATATGAGTCTTTTTCCATAGTAGGTCAGTAATAACCTAGTCTCATAATCTTTTTAGCTAAGGTAGGACCGCTAGAATGGGAGCCACATATACCCTCATGCACCCCACGCAAGGTTGCTTGTGCTTCAGTAGAATCAAGACATCTCAGTAGGGTATTATCTAAGGCATGTCTATATAGGGTATCTCCGACGATAGTGTATTTGGCATACTTGCGGAGGAATGTCCTACGTTGGTTATTGGATAGGCCAGTGGGTATGACTTCGGCATGAAGATAATCATAGATTTCTTTGTACCGTGGGGAATCAAGACCAACAATGTCACACACCATTTCAGAATCTGGGATATCGTAGGCTCGGACCAAAAGCTATTCTACCAAGAACTCAAACTTAGGAACGTTGTTAGGAATGTCAAGAAGTGATGCAATTGTAGCCATAGCACCGGCTGCCCTGTTTAAAACATGAGGTATTTGATGAAATTCAACTTTGTAAAAGTACTCTTTAAAGCTATCAGCCATGCGCTTGTATGGAGCAAGCTTCTCATCCTTAGTTTCATAATCATCATTTACCTGTCTGATTACTAGCTGAGAATCCCCATACACTTGTAAAATCTTAATTTTCCACTTGACTACCATACATAACCCTATCACTAGAGCTTCATACTCTGCTATGTTGTTAGTGCATGGAAATGCAATCCTGAATGACTTAGGGATGGAATCACCCTGAGGTGTAATAAACAATATACTAGCCCCTGAACCATGATTTGTATGTGAGCCATCAAAGTACAATTTCCATATTATGTTTGTGTTAATTGTGAATATGAATTCATCAGGAAAGTCTACAACTAATGGGTGATTTTCCTGTATGGGTGCGTCAGCTAACTGATCCGCAATGACCTCTCCTTTAATAGCCTTTCTTTCGACATACTGGATATCATATTCACTAAGTATCATAACCCATTTGGCCAGTCATCCTGTTAATGCTGCCTTGCTAAGAAGATATTTCAGAGGGTCTATTTTAGCAATCAACATTGTTTGATGGTTTAGCATATAGTGCCTCAATTTCTGAGTAGCAAATACTACTGCAAGACGGGCACGTTCAATGGTACTATAGTTGAGCTCATAACCTACCAAAGTCTGACTGATATAATAGACTGCCCTTTCATGACCTTCATCGTCATTCTGTGCAAGCAATGCTCCGAGTGATGAATGGGTTGCTGTAATATAAAGAATCAATGGTCTTCCGTCAACACGTGGCATTAAGATAGGGGGTGTGAGTAAATATTCTTTAATCAGTTAAAAAGCCTCTTTACACCTAGGTGTCCATGCAAAGGGTACTCCTTTCTTAAGTAGATGTTGGAAAGGATGCGTCTTATCTGCTAGCTGCACTATAAATCTTCTGATAGATTGCAACCTTCCCTGTAATGTCTGTAGTTGACTAAGATTAGTGGGTGGTGGCATGTCCATGATTGCTTTCACCTTAGCGGGATCCACTTCAATTCCTCATCTAGAAGTGATATAACCTAACAACTTTCCTGAATTGACCCCAAACAGACATTTCTTTGGATTGAGTCTCACATTATAGTTCTCTAGTCTCTGCAATATCTTGTCTAAAACATGCAAATGTTATGTCCTTGTCTTGGATTTTGCAAATAAGGTCATCGACATAATCCTCCATAAGAGTTTGTACTAGATCATGAAAGATAGTAGTCATGGCACGTTGATAAGTTGCTCCAGCATTCTTGAGTCCAAAGGGCATAACATTCCAACAATAAGTTCCCCAAGGACAGGTGAAAGTTTTCTTAGGTTGGTCTTTAGTTGCAATTCTGATCTAGTTATATCCTGAGAATCCATCCATAAGGGACAACATCTCATATCCCACTGTCATGTCAACTATCATGTCTATGTTAAGCAAAGGAAAGTCATCCTTAGGATAGGCTTTGTTGATGTCTCTAAAATTAGTGCAGATGCGAATGCCCCTAGCTGGTTTAGTGACTAATACAAGATTGGAAATCCAATCTTCATAGTTGATAGATCTGATGAAACCAACGTGTCTAAGAGTTTCTTGAGTTCCACCTTGACTAATAAAGCAATCTGTGGGTGCATTTTTCTCAATTGCTGTTTCACTGGTTTGGCACCTGGTTGTAAGGGAAAATGATGTAGAACAAGGTCAGGATCCAACCCTTGCATATCCGCATATGACCAAGCAAAATTTATCTATCTCTGTGCAAAGAAGTTATGAAACTCCGGCTGCTCTTCTATTGCCAATGACGCTACAAAATAAACCAATCGAGGATTGTCCTTGGTACCTATGTTAACCTCTACTGATTCTTCCACGAGCATGGGTGACTTTTCCTTTGCAATAGGGAAAATGTTCAAACCTCCATCCTTAGGTGCCTCAGAGAGGTTTTCACCTTCGGATGCGTCCTTTCTTTTTACTTTTTCATTGTCTAAAGGTGCCTTTCGGTTTTCACCTAGAGACTCATCATTTTTATCTTGTTTATTCTTTTTCTCATTTTTGCGACTGGAGGGTTGAACAGATTCCCCAAAATATGCTTTGTTGTCCAAGTCAATAGTAAAACCAGCCTTATGATCACCATTTGGTATGCCTTCTCGTAATCCCAGGAACTCAGCAATTGCTTCGTCATTCTCAAACGTATCTAAGACGGGTGTGTCTTGTTGGTCCCAATCAATGAGTTGGGGATAGACTAAGGGCATGTCATCCTCAGAGTTATCAAAGTTTAATGGAGTCAAGGTAAAAATTGAATTATTCATGTGATCACAAAAGCCCTGTACTAAGTCATGCTTTCTCTTAGGTTTAGGTTTTGGCGGATGGATAGGTGGGCCTAGTGCCAAGCTTTGACTATCGAAAATAGGTGGCTCATTTTGCCAGAAGGTAGGATCAAGTGATTCCCAATAGTAGTGTTTAAACCATTCTTCTTTTGTCATTTTCTTTGGTGGACAGGAATTTAAGGGATTGGGTGAGGAACTTAGCATCAAGTCAAGTTCTCCAAATAACTTGTCAAGGTCCATGGAAGAAGTAGAGGATAAGGAATCCCACTCATAATCGTTAGAGTCGGGGGAGTCACAATGATATTGGTCCATTGGTTCATGAGATATCTGAATATCTTCTGAAGCACTTACTTCCTCAAGTAAGGGTAATGGGGTATTAGGAACGCCAATCTGAATCAGTTGAAACCCTAGCCCTACTCCTTTTGGCCACTGAGAAACAAATATTGGTTCAATCCTGCCATCTTGGTTTAGGCCTAAACCACTTTGTCCATCATATCCTTTGTTTTGCATGATTTTAAAACCCTTTCCATATATATTTGTATGAATATGAGCAAGTAAGAGGGGTTCTTCATCATCTTCCTTATACAGCCAGGACGTGACATCTTCTGTATCTATGACCTCTTTGCTTAATTCACCCCATTTAGCAAAAGTTGTTGTGGGAGGTATGTGTATAGTGACCATAGATTGTCTCCTATCTGATGTAGGTAAACCGTATGACTTAGGAGGAATCAAATGGCTAACACAATAGGAAGTTTTCATGTAATATTCTCCACAACCCTTGTCTTGGATCTCAACCCTAGGAGTGGTAGGAACTGAGGGTGAAATAGATGTCTGGGTAAGTGTGGTCGGATCAACATAGGAGGATGAATTGGACGATGAGGCCTCTTAGTTGACTGGCACTTGGCGTTGGGGAATCTCCTTTAGATTGGTGCAATATTGGAAAGGATCTAGATCACCGTCTATAGTTATTTTTGTGCCATTGTAAGGAAATTTGAGACACTGATGATACATGGAAGGGACTGCCTTCATAGCATGAATCCATGGTCTACCTAGCAGAATGTTATAAGGAAGGGTGAGATCCAAGACCTGGAACTTTGTCTCCATTACCGCAGGACCAATTCTGATAGGAAGTGTTACAACTCCCTTTGATTTTCTTTCATCATCATCATAAGCTTTAATGACAATACTCTTGGTCGTGTCTACGCATGCTTCTGAGATACCTAAAGCCTTAATTAGTTTTAAAGTGCTCAGATTTAACTCTACTCCTCCGTCTACCAAAACTCGTCTAACTTTGGTGTTGTCAACAAGGACTTCTAGGTGTAAAGGGTCGTTGTGGTTTGTCTTTTCAGTTGCATAGTCTTGTTCAAAAAATGTGGCATGGTGATTATTGGTCAAGTAGCCCACCATTTCCTGGAAACAATTGACATCTAGATCATTAGGGACCGTGGTATTCTGTAAAGCTTTATCAAGGATAGACCGATGCTCAGGGGAAATACGCAACAACTCCAAGATTGAGATTTGGGCTGTGGTCTTCCCCAACTGATCAAGAAGGTTATATTGTAACTTGGAAGGTTGGGGTGTTTGCTGCGATGGAGGGCCTTGAATAGTGAATTTAGTATGATGAGTATTGACCACACACTCAGGATTGGTATTGATAATAATGGTATTGATATTCTCATCGACGGCACAAAGGCAGTTAATGATTTTTCCACTATTATAATCATGCTTGACATTGGCATAATTGGCTGACATAGTGGTCTTAGTACTCGAACTGGGGACAGTTCCTTTCCCATGGTCATGTAGTGGGTTAGAAAATACTTGATGATCAGTGTTTGATGACTTTTGTTTTTGTCCACTAACTTCAATAATTCTCTTTTCAACAAGATCCTGTATGATATTCTTCAGTTGTCGACAGTTTTGTAGGTTATGCCCCTTAGTTCTATGATAATCACAAAAGGCATTGTCATCCCACCAAGCTGGTTTAAATTGTCCTGGATTGTATTGTCTTGGTTCTTGCAGCTGTATGAGATTATGTTGTAACAGTTGTTTGAACACCAACTCAATGGGTTCCCCTAAGGGAGTGAATTCACGTTTTTGAAATCTCCTTGGTTGTGGACGTTGAGTATTTGGGACCATGTTAGGAGGTTGATTGACAGCATTAAGCATGTTGGAAAAAGTATGAGGTCCTTGTAATGTGAGGAGGGGTCCTGCTTGTAGTGTTTTAGCATCAACCACCCCATCATTGGTGACATTTTTGTTACGAGACCAGAATCTATTTCTGTCAATGGGGGTGTTTTGTACGATCGGGTTTCTATTGGATGTTGACGTCTTGAGTTCACCCTTTTCAATGAGATCCTTCTCTATTATCACCCCTTTTTTCCACTAGTTCCGAAAAGACGTACAAGAATGTACCTTTAAGTTGCTCTTGAGTTTTGCATGAAGGTTTTCTTGAAACATTGTAACTTTTTGTTTTTTAGGTATCTCAACAGGACACCTACTAGCTATAGTTCTCCATCTCTGGAAGAAAGAAATAAATGTTTCCCCTTCGTCTTGCGTTGTGTGACACAAGGTTGCTATATTTATCTCATGATCTATGTTGTAGGCAAATTGTTCCACAAATTTCTCGACCAGTTCACCCCAAGATCTAATGCCTGAATCTAAACCCGAAAACCACTCTAGTGCAGTTCCCACAAGACTTCTTGGAAACAGTCTCATAAGATACGTGGGGTCATAAGCGACATCTATGCATATGGTAGAAAATTCCCTTATATGTTCTATTGGATTTCGTTTGCCATTGTACTTCGGAAGATTTGGTATGACATATCCGTGAGGGAAAGGGGTCATGTACAATGATCTATCAAAAGGGAATGGGCATATGTCCTTTGCTAAAAATGATTTCTTGGTTGACACTGACATGTTATCCATTTGCGTTTGTAATGCCTCCATTTGTGTTTGTAAGATGTCAACTTGGGTCAAAGATGTGCTAGGAGGATTATGCGGATCCGGGTATGTGTTCTGAAATCCAAAGTCTTATGACGGGTTTCGATTAAATGTTGGCATCTGAGGTGGATTTGGATTCACAATGTTGGTAAATGTGTTTTGGTCTAGAATCGACATAAATTGGTGTTGACCTGAGATCTGTGTAAATAGATTCTGAGTACCACTTTGGAAAAAAGGATTCTGATTCAGAATTGATGTAAATTGATTTTGACTTGGAATCTATATGGACAGATTATAACTACCAATCTGTGAAAAAGGATTTTGATTCAGAATCGATGTAAATGGGTTTTGACTTGGAATCTATGTGGACGGATTCTGACTACCAATCTGTGAAAAACGATTTTGATTCAGAATCGATGTAAATGGGTTTTGACTTGGAATTTGTGTGGACGGATTCTGACTACCAATCTGTGAAAAAGGGTTTTGATTGCCATATTGGAAGGAGGGAATGCCTCCTGTTTTTGTAATCCTTGGTATAGCTCTAGTGACTTGAGCACTAGGTATGGCCATCGACTATGGTATGGTACTCATGATACTAGCAGTAGGGGTGGTTGTTGATTGCAGACTTGGGACACCGACATAAGGTGTAGAGGCTAACATTTTAGGTCGTTTACTCCCAACAAGAGGACCGAAGGGAGTGGACGATGAAGCCCCTACAGTGAAATTAAATCCCGATGTCATGCTAGATGTACCAAATGGGGACATATGGACTATTGTACTTTGTGTAGATGTGGTAGATGGCATAGTTGTGCTAACCTAAGGTATAGTAGTACTAGCAGTTGTGGTATTTGTCCCTTGTGTAGGTTGAGTCTATAAGGTGCTGATATCAAATCCTAGAGGTAAAGTAGCACCTTCAACTAGCAATTTTCCTAAAAATTGTTGACGATCATTTGCTAGGTACTCATCTACAAAAGAGGCAAACTCAAGGTCCTGTGCGGTAGCCTCTATGTCCTCTACTGCAACATGTCTTTGAGTGTTTCTAGTGGTGAATTTTTCTAATAGAGTCTTATGAGGTCTTGACGAAAATGGATTGATGAATTCGTTTGGGTTCGACATGTTTTCTCTCTCTCTTCTCTTAGACCTAGTTTCAACCATGTAAGACAAGCTCAATATGTGGGAAATGCAAAACTATATCTATGAACAGTATGACTTTAGTCTATGTTTTTGGGATTTTCATATGCAAAATAAGGAATGTTCTATGATGACACTAGCCAAAGATCTAAAGATTCAAGGTCTAAGCAAGGTTCTAAAATAGTCAATTCTATAAACCTTAAGACGAAGGGACCAAATACCTAAAGTCTAACCAAAGCATCAATTTAGTTTAAGTCAAGGAACCAATGTAGGACAAGGATCAAAGACAGGTTGAGTTTCCTAACTACACTGATGAGCTAGGAAGACTTTGTGTAGGACAAAGGATATACTGATAAAACTAGGTTCAATGACAAATTTCGTTGATGCTATGACTTTTCTAAAGTGTAGATGGTGAACTAGTCCTAAAGTATGTAAAAATGACCTGTCCAGAAGTTTAATGCAAGGTAATGTGTAACCTAAAATGAAACTAAACTCTAAATTAAGACAACTATGGTAATGACTAAATGAACCTAAAGGATGCAAAATTGAGCAAATCATTCCAGGTTTTTGTTCAAGGACTGTTCGTGTGAAGACAAATGAAACTGGTACAATCATGTTGACTGGACAGTGACTGTGAATTTTGGTTTTCTGATAAATAGACAGATGTGTCACAGGATTTCACAGATGCGGTGTAAGTTAACAGTTGCGGTTTTCCAGTAACCAATTGCGTTTCTCTGGTAAAGTTCAATTAGAAAGTTGCACATAGAAAACAAAGATCATTAGAAGCAAACATGCATGCAATACTAAATCTAAGATGCAAATCTATTCGTTAAGCAACAAAGAACAAAGGAAAGTAAAAAGTAAACAAAACTAGAACAATCTCACCAATTTCAAACATATTTCCATGATTCATCTCGATTTCCCTTCTCCATTTTGCTTGTGTAGTATAATTTCCCTCAGATTTCTCGTAAGTTCGTGCAAGTATAGCCTAAAATAATGATTAGCAAAATATCGAAGATTCAAGATTGAGTGCTCTCAAAAGTCATAAGATTTCGCGAGAGAGAGAGAGCTTGGAATGAAGAATAACAAATCAATTTATAGAAAATTGATTATTCGAACAACAGGCCAAGATTGAAAGATTAATAGATGGTTGAGATCGACAGATTAGACATGCATTCTGATAACTAACAGTAATGACATGAGTGATACAAATTAGAAATAGAATTAAAGATTAAATAAATGATTTAATCTTCAGTTCGGCATTCGAAAACATCAGAAATATCTTTGCATGACAAAGATGAAGATTGATTATAATGACTCTCTATTTGAATGCATGCACAGGTTTAATTAATTAAATAAGAATATTTAATTAATCGCATGTACATGCAAATAAGTTAGAAGCCAGACGATTGAATGATTTGATGAAGAGATTACTCAAGAACACCTTAGACATCAAATGAAGACTTAACTGAGCAATTAAAATAGATGTTGAGTTAGTAAAATGAATATTTAGATAACTCACATAATTATCTAAAAATATAGAGGAATGCGTTAAAATAGAATTAATGAATTAAATAATTCATTTAATTCAAGACTGATATTGGAAGAATAATTAAATAAATAAGATTTATTTAATTAAATGATAAAGAAATTTAAATGAATAATTAAATAAATAATTTATTTAATTATAGTTGAAATATGATAAAAAGAGTAAATTAAATAAGAATTTATTTAATTTGACAAGAAGGATAAGGTTAATTAGTAACATAATTAAATAAAAAAGCGTTTATTTAATTAATCAGATAGAATAAAGAAAAGTGTGAATTAATTAAATAATTAAGATTATTTAATTAATAGAAGAATAAAAATTAAAGTGAATGATTAAATAATTAACATTATTTAATCATGACCATGGAGAATACAAATTACGAAGAATATGGAAGTCGCAGGCTTAAAACCAGATTTCGGTGTCTACATTTGGCATGCCTATCAAACTGCCATGGTCTTCCAAGTAACAAATGGCAACAATCCATGGGAAACACATCACAAAGAATCTTGTCAGGTTATATCCACCAATGTTAAACTCAACTCAAGTTTTCTCATTAACCAAAATAGATTGATCATCATTCAACCAAGACACTTTATAGGGTGTTTCATGAGGTATCTTTTCCAATTTCAATTTATCAACCATTTCTATTAACACCATATTATTAGTGCTTCTAGAGTCTACAACAACTTTACATACCTTTCCATTGCATTTTCAAGTTGTCCTGAATAGTGTTCTCCTTTGTGTTGATTCTTTCTCCTTGGATTCTTGGAGGAGTGTTCTTAGCATCAAAAGTTTCCCAACTTCTAGAGCAGCAAGCTTACTAGGAGATTTTACACTTTCACAATTATCCTCTTGCACCAATTGAAATCTTTTATCACCCCCACTCAAAGTAGAAGCTTGTTTCTCTAGACACTTCAATGCTTGATGATCAAAATGATTGTAATGGTAACACCTTCCCGAAAATGAGCTTGAACCTCTATCTTCACCAAATCTTCCTTTGAAGCCTCTAAAACCACCTCTTTGATCAACAACTTTGTCCTTGTTTTTTCTTGCATCTTCTTGCTCTTCATAGGACTTCCTTGAATCTATTCCTCTATTGGTAATGCCTTTGCCTCTTCCTTGTATTTCTTGCCTTCTTTTTATCCTTTCCTCTACCTTGACAGAAAAGTGAAAACACTCTTCAACTGTCTTAGGTGTTGTGAGATCAATTTCATCTTGAATGTTGAGTCTAAGCCCATTTAGATACCTTGCAACCTTTTCTACCTCATCTTCAGTATTTCTTTCTCTAATACATAGTCTATGGAACTCTTTAGTGTATTCCATCACATCTAACTCCTTTTTCTTTAAATTTTGCAGCTTCCTAAAGGTCTGAATGGCATAATATGTAGGCAGAGATTGTGCTTTCACCTTTTCCACCATTATATCCCATGAACTTATCTTTGTTTTTCCCTTCTTTACTCTTTCCTCTTGAACATAGTTCCACCATGTTATTGCAGAGCCCTTCAACTTGGTTTTTGCAAATTTCACCTTCTTATTGTCTTCCATTTCTTCAAATTCAAAGAATTATCCAAAGCATCTATCCAACCCAACACTTCTTCACTTTCCATCTTTCAACCGTACATAGGCACTTCAACTTTCACCTTTGGAGTACTACCCCCCTTGATATCGTTTAGCATCTTGACCATTCTCATCTCTTCAGGGTCCAAGTCCTCATCATCATGGACTCCTACTGGAGGGTTCTCACTCTCACCCTCATCCTCTTTATCACTTTGGTCACAATTGACCATTCCTCTTCTTTGATTCTTTTCCAGGGCTACAATTCTAGCAAGGGTAGCATCATGAGATTCCTTGTATATCCTCACCTACTTTGCATACTTTTCCCTTAGTTCTCTAACTTCTTTGGTCATTGGGTTGCTCTTTGGAGGCATTTTTCCCTTGAATCTGCAGCTCTTCACTTTTTCAAACTATAACCTTTCACCTTCAAGAGATCTAACACCTATGCTTTGATACCAATTAATGTAGAGCGGGGAGAAAAATCCTTCAAACAATCACAATTTAACCAAAATAAAACAATTCTTTCTTATTCATCCATTTTTGACTCAATGTTCCCCTCATAAAACACTTGGCTCTACAAAGCTACAAAACACCCAAAACTATAATCAGGGCACAAAAAGTAATACTAAACCCTCAAAACACCTTTAAAATCATAAGATTGGCAGATTCAAGCCAAAGAAAGTCTCCTCAAACACTGATCTCTAACTTAAATTCCCAATGCTCACTCACAAGAGGTTTATTTTCTTGTAGTATTCCCAATGACAAGAATCAGGTAAAACTTTCAAAATAGGTTGAATCTCCCAAAATAGAATACAGATTCAAGAACCCATTAAGTCCTTCTTAAACATATCTAGAAACCAAATAGACTTACTTTGAAAAGTACCCTCCTAAATTTGATTGTCCTACAACAACAAAGCCCAATTAGGTCTATTTTCTAAAGCAACACCAACCCAATCATTCTCTCAACCCAAAATTCCCATTGCAAGTTCACAACTAGGTTAAAAAACCTCTAAATCATTAACTTTTAATAGGGGAATGCTCACAAATTATTCCTAAACACAAAACCCTTGCTTTAGGCCTATTTTGGCTTGCACAAGAGAGGTTTAATTGAATCTTTAACTTTCAAGCCTTATTTTACCTTACCAACTCCTTGAATGCATCAAATATAGTCTACACATTCTTCAAAAAGTCACTCCCACACTTTACCAATGTTATTTCATCAAACTACCACTCTAAACCACCATTTTTGGGTTTAAAACAAGATTGTAAACACCTAGGGCATCATTCCAAATGTAATAAACTACCTCCCTTGCTCCTAAAAAACTATAAAAACCAAAAACCTACATCTAACCATTCCATTCCATGAATTTATTACAAATTTCACCTAGTGGAATGGCCCAGGTTCCCATTTTACAACTTTAAACCCTCAAGTTTAGGGTATTCAGATAGTTTTCTGTAAAAACCTTCAAACTACCTCTATTCCCAATGGAAATCTACCAAACCATAGAAAAATTGAAGAAAACTCTTTCCTCTACCAATTCTAGTTAAGTTTATATCAAATGGAGAGCATACAGAGCCATACCTAGTAGATCTTGGGAGCAGCATAAAACATAGAAATTACTCAAAAAAATAGAGTTTCACATGTTGGTTGATCACTAAAATTACATCAAAATCCTACCTCAAATATTTTGAGAATTATTTGAACCCAACACACCAAAATAAAACTACCCAACTGACTCAAACTATCATTTAAACTTCCTGACCATTGGACTTCTCCTTTTTTGCATTTTTGCACTTTTACAAAATTGCATTTTTGACAACATTTGAAAATATTGACAACCTTAGCACAAACTGGCTCCAATTACATCCAAAATGGTCTATTATGACCTTATTATACAAAATAAGACTCAAACTACCAAAAATCAACCTAAAACCAAGTTTAAGACCTTATTTACATGAATTGATTTGGTGCCCCTACACCATACACCCAACTAGAAAAAAGATCTCAAGTCCCTTTGAGGACTATATGACATTAAATTTTTTTGGCTATTATCATTCCATAATCTCCAAACTGCATCTCCACCAGGTAATCCCTTCCACTGGATCAGGTATTGAAGAATTGCATCATTCTTTGCATTCTTGAACTGTTCACCACCTAGACACTGCTCTGTCTTCACAAATTAACCTGATGAATATCTCTTACCTTTCCCTTATTAGAAACTAATGTAGAACTTTTTTGACACTTGTAAACATACCTTTACCAATTTTTTCTTGAACTACTCTTTGCTCTACTCTTGTTGCACACTTGAAATCACCTCCATGTTCTTTACATTCACCCTTACTCACTTCACCTTTTCCTTTTATCTCTTTCATCAGATTCCCCACCCCAATAATCTTTGTATCATTAGGTTTATAAACCTTTGTATTGATAGAAATTAATTGCCTACTAACCTCTTTTGAAACCAAAGAATAAAATATTGTACCTGTAATGATCTTATCATGCCAATTTTGCACTCTCACAACCAATTCATCCTTGACCTTCTCTTTATTAGGTTTTGAAACCAACTCATCATCCTTTCCTTCCATCATTGGATCACTCTTCAAATTTACTATCTTATCATCTTTTTCTTTTGTAGTGGTTGCACACTCTTCATTTTTGTCTTCCTCAAGCTTTATGAACTCCTTCTTACCCAACATTATCACCTTAGTTGCCTTGGTATGCTCCTTAACATCTCCCTACAATGGTGTTAAAGTGAAGGTATTTCCATCCTTTTCAATAGTATAAGTATTGTGTCTACCATCATCTATGGCATGTCTATCAAATTACCATGGTCTTGCAAGTAGCAAATAGCAACAATCCATGGGAAACACATCACAAATAATCTTGTCCGTATATCCACCAATGTTAAACTCAACCCAAGTTTTTTCATTAACCAAAATAGATTGATCACCATTTATACAAGACACTTTATAGGGTGTTTCATGAGGCATCTTTTCCAATTTTAGTTTATCAACCATTTCTATTGACACCATATTATCAATACTTCCAGAGGCTACAACTTTACATACCTTTCCATTGCATTTGCAAGTTGTCCTGAATAGTGTTCTCCTTTGTGTTGATTCTTTCTCCTTGGATGCTTGGAGGAGTATTCTTCTCACCATCAAAAGGTCCCCAAATTCTCGAGCAACAAGCTAACTAGGAGAGTTTACACTTTCACAGTCATCCTCTTGCACCAATTGAACTCTTTTATCACCCCCACTTGAAGTAGAAGCTTGTTTCTCTGGACACTTCCATTCTTGATGACCAAACTGATTGCAATTGTAACACCTTCCTGAAAATGAGCTTGAACCTCTATCTCCACCAAATCTTCCTCTAAATCCTCTAAAACCACCTCTTTGATCAGCAACTTGGTCTTTGTTTTTGCTTGCATCTTCTTGCTCTTCATAGGACTTCCTTGAACATCTTCCTCTATTGGTAATGCCTCTACCCATTCCTTGTCTTTATTTCCTTCTTTATATCCTTTCCTCTTCCTTGATAGCCAACTTAAAACAGTCTTCAACTATCCTAGGTGTTGTGATACCAATTTGAACTGGAATATTGAGTCTAAGCCCATTTAGATACCTTGCAACCTTTTCTACCTCATTTTCAATATGTCCTACTCTAATATTTAGTCTATGGAAATATTTAGTGTATTCCATCACATATAAATCCTTTTGCTTAAAATTTTGTAACTTCCTAAAGGTCTGAATGGCATAATATGCAGGAAAAAAAAGTGCTTTCACCTTCACCACCATTCTATCTCATGAACTTATCTTTTTTTTTCCCATATTTACTCTTTCAGGTCTTGAACATAGTTCCACCATGTTAGGGCACGTCCCTTCAACTTGGTTTTTGCAAATTTCACCTTCTTATTGTCTTCTATTTCTTCAAATTAAAAAAATTATCCAAAGCATCTATCCAACCCAACACTTCTTCACTGTCCATCTTTCCACCGTTCATAGGCACTTCAATTTTTACCTTTGGAGTACTCTCCCCCTTGACAACCTTTAGCATCCTGACCATCCTCATCTCTCTCAGGTCCAAGTCCTCATCATCATGGACTCCTACTGGAGGGTTCTCACTCTCACCCTCATCCTCTTTATCACGTTGGTCACCACTGACCATTCCTCTTCTTTTATTCTTTTCCAGGGATACAATTCTAGCAAGGGAAACTTCATGAGACTCACTGATACATTTTGATCAATTTTTTGATGACAGCCCATTGGAATTTTGACAACTATTTGTTGTTGTTATTGCATCCAAATTTTGATGACATTTGAAATGTCAAAATTTTGGCCCGACATCAAATGTATCAGTGACTCCTTGTATAGCTTCAGGTCTCCTTTGCATACTGTTCCATTAGTTCTCTAAATTCTTTGGACATTGGGTTGCTCTTTGGAGGAATTTTGTCCTTCAATATGCAACTCTTCACTTCTTCAAACTACAACATTTCACCTTCAAGAGATCTAACACCTATGCTTTGATACAAATTGATGTAGAGCAGGGAGGAAAATCCTTCCAATAATCACAATTTAACCAAACTCAAACAATTCTTGCTTATTCATCCATTTTTGACTCAATGTTCCCTTCACAAAACATTTGGCTCTATAAAGCTACCAAACACCCAAAATTGTAATCAAGGCACAAAAACTCTTACTAAGCTCTCAAACCACCTTAAACATCATAAGATTAGCATATTCAAGAAAAAGAAAGTCTCCTCAAACACAGATCTCTCACTTTTCCCAACGCTCACTCACAAGAGGCTTATTCGCTTGTAGTATTCTCAATGACAAGAATCAGGAACAACTTTCCAAATAGGTTGAATCTCCCAAAATAGAATACAGATTCAAAAACCCATTAAGGCCTTCTTAAAAATATCTAGAAACCAAATAGACTTACTTTTAAAAGTAACCTCCAAAATTTGAATGTACTATAACAACAAAGCTAATTAGACCTATTTTCCATAGCAACAACAACCCAATCACTCTCTCAACCCAAAATTCCCATTGCAAACTATTCAAAAACAGGTTACAGAACCTCTAAATCAACAACTTTTAATAGGGGAATGCTCACAAATTCTTCCTAAACACAAAACCCTTGCTTTAGGCCTATTTTGGCTTGCACAAGAGATGGTTTATTCAATATTTAACTTCCAAACTTGATTTTACCTTACCAAATCCTTGAAAACATCAAATATAGTATGTACATGCTTCAAAAACTCACTCCCACACTTTACGAATGCTATTTCATCAAACTACCACTCTAAACCACCATTTTTGGGTTCAAAACAAGACTGAAAGCACCTAGGGCATCATTCCAAAGGCAATAAATTGCCTCCCCTACTCTAAAAAACTACAAAAAACAAAAACCTACATCTAACCATGCCATTCCACCAAGTTATTACAAATTTCATCAGGTGGAATGGCCTAGGTTCCCATTTTACAACTTCAAACCCTCAAGTTCAGGGTATTCAGATAGTTTTCTGTAAAAACCTTCAAACAACCTCTATTCCCAATGGAAATCTACAAGAACATAGCCAAATTGAGGAAGACTCTCTCCTCTACCAATTCCATTTCAGTTTATATCAAATGGAGAACGTACGGAGCCGTACCTGGTAGATCTTGGGAGCAACAAAAAACACTGAAATTACTCAGAAAACAAGAGTTTCACATGTTGCTTGATCACCAAAATTACATCAGAAGCTTGCCTCAAATATTGTTAGGATTATTTGAACCCAACACACCAAAAACCAACTACCCAATGGACTCAAACTGTCATTTAAACTCCCTAATCGTTGGACTTCTCCTTTTTTGCATTTTTGCACTTTTACAAAATTGCATTTTTGACAACATTTAAGAATATTGACAACCTTAGCACAAACCAACTCCAATTACATGCCAAATGGTCTATTATTACCTTATTATAAAAAATAATACTCAAACTACCAAAATTCAACCTAAAACCAAGTTTAAGACCTTATTTACATGAATTGATTTGGTGCCCCTGCACCATACACCTGGCCGGAAAAAAGATCTCAAGTCCCTTTGAGGACTGTATGACATCAAAACATGCTACCTCTTATTATTCCATAATATACAAGCTACATCTCTAGTTGGTAATCCCTTCCATTGGATTAGGTATTGAAGACTTGAATCATTCTTTATGTTCTTGAACTGTTCACCACCTAGACATTGCTCCATCTTCACAAACTAGCCTGATGAATGTTCTCTTATCTTTCCCTTATTAGAAACTAATGTAGAACTTTATTTGACATCTGCAAACATACCTTTACTAACTTTATCTTGAACTACTCTCTACTTTACTCTTGTTGCACACTTGAAATCACCTACATGTTCTTTCCATTCACCATTACTCACTTCAGCTTTCCCTTTTATCTCTTTCATTAGATGCTCTACCCCAATAATCTTTGTATCATCAAGTTTATAAACCTCTGTCTTGATAGAAATTAACTACCTACTAACCTCTTTTGAAACCAAAGAACAAAATACTGTCCCTATCACGATCTTATCATGCTGGCCAATTTTGCACTCTCATAACCAATTCATCCTTGACCTTCTCTTTATCAAGTTTTGAAACCAACTCATCATCATTTCCTTTCATCATTGGATCACTCTTCAAATTTGTTATATTATCATCTATTTCTTTTTTAGTGGTTGCACACTCTTCAATTTTGTCTTCCTCAATCTTTCTGAACTCCTTCGTACCCAACATTATCACCTTAGTTGCCTTGGTCTACTCCTCAACATCTTCATGCAATGGTGTTAAAGTGAAGGTATTTCCATCCTTTCCAATAGTATAAGTATTGTGTCTACCATCATATATGACGTGTCTATCAAATTGCCATGGTATTCTAAGTAACAAATTGCAACAATCCATGGGCAACACATCACAAAGAATTTTGTTCTTATATACACCAATGTTAAACTCAACTCAAGTTTTCTCATTAGCCAAAATATATTGATCATCATTCATCCAAGACACTTTATAGGGCATTTGATGAGGTATCTTTTCCAATTTCAGTTTATCAACCATTTCTATTGATATTACCATATTATCAATACTTCCAGAGTCTACAACAACTTTGCATACCTTTCCATTGCATTTGCAAGTTGTCCTGAATAGTGTTCTCCTTTGTGTCGATTCTTTCTCCTTGGATGCTTGGAGGAGTGTTCTTCTCACCATCAAAAGTTCCCCAACTTCTGGAGAAGCAAGCTAACTAAGACAGTTTACACTTTCACAATCATCCATTTGCACCAATTGAACTCTTTTATCACCCCCACTTGAAGTAGAAGCTTGTTTCTCTAGACACTTCCATGCTTGATGACCAAAATGATTGCAATGGTAACACCTTCCTTAAAATGAGTTTGAACCTCTATCTCCACCAAATCTTCCTTTGAAGCCTCTAAAACCACCTCTTTGATCAGCAACTTGGTCTTTTTTTTTGCTTGCATATTCTTTCTCTTCATAGTACTACCTTGAACGTCTTCCTCTATTGGTAATGCCTCTACATCTTCCTTGTCTTTCTTTCCTTCTTTTCATCCTTTCCTCTTACTTGACAACCAACTGAAAACACTCTTCAGCTATCCTAGGTGTTGTGAGACCAATTTCATCTTGAATGTTGAGTCTAAGCCCATTTAGATACCTTGCTACCTTTTCTACCTCATCTTCAGTATATCCTGCTCTAATACTTAGTCTATGGAACTCTTCAATGTATGCCATCACAACTAACTCCTTTTTTTTTAAATTTTGCAACTTCTTATAGGTCTAAATGCCATAATCTATATACATAAATTGTGCTTTCACCTTCACCACCATTCTATCCCATGAACTTATATTTGTTTTTCCCTTCTTTACTCTTTCCTCTTAAACATAGTTCCACCATGTTAGGGCAGAGCCCTTCAACTTGGTTTTTGCAAATTTCACCTTCTTATTGTCTTCTATTTCTTCAAATTTAAAGAAATTATCCAAATCATCTATCCAACCCAACACTTCTTCAATGTCCATCTTTCAACCATACATAGGCACTTCAACTTTCACCTTTAGAGTACTATCCCCCTTTACAACCTTTATCATCCTAACCATTCTCATCTCTTCAAGGTCCAAGTCCTCATCATCATGGACTCCTACTGGAGGGTTCTCACTCTCACCCTCATCCTCTTTATCACTTTGGTCACCACTAACCATTCATCTTCTTTTATTCTTTTCTAGGCCTGCAATTATAGCAAGGGAAGCTTCATGATATTCCTTGTATAGCCTCACCTCCTTTGCATACTATTCCTTTAGTTCTCTAACTTTTTTGGCCGTTGGGTTGCTTTTTGGAGGCATTTGTCCTTCAATATGCAACTCTTCACTTCTTCAAACTACAACCTTTCAACTTCAAGAGATCTAACGCCTATGGTCTGATACCAATTGATGCAGAGGAAGGAGGAAAATCCTTCAAACAGTCACAATTTAACCAAAATCAAACAATTCTTGCTTATTCATCCATTTTTGACTCAATGTTGCCTTCACAAAACACTTTGCTCTACAAAGCTACAAAACACCCAATACTGTAATTAGGGCACAAAAAATCTTACTGAACCCTCAAAAAACCTTGAACATCATAAGATTGGTAGATTCAAGCCAAATAAAGTCTCCTCAAACACTGATCTATCACTTTTCCCAATGCTCACTCATAAGAGGCTTATTTGCTTGTAGTATTCCTAATGGCAAGAATCAGACACAACTTTCCAAATAGGTTGAATCTCCCAAAATAGAATATAGATTCAAGAACCCATTAAGGCCTTTTTAAACATATTTGGAAACCAAATAGACTTACATTGAAATGTACCCTCCTAAATTTGACTATCCTGCAACAACAAAGCCCAATTATGCCTATTTTCCAAAGCAACACCAACCCAATCACTCTGAAAACCCCAAATTCCCATTGGAAGTTCAGAACCAAATTACAAAACCTCTAAATTAACAACTTTTAGTAAGGGAATGCTCACAAATTCTTCCTAAGCATAAAACCCTTGCTTTAGGCCTATTTTGGCTTGCACAAGAGATGATTTATTGAATCTTTAACTTCTAGGACTTATTTTTCCTTACCAAATCCTTAAACACATCAAATATAGTCTGCACATGCTTCACAAACTCACTCCCACACTTTACCAATGCTATTTCATCAAACTACTACTCTAAACCACCATTTTTGGGTTCAAAACAAGACTGAAAACACCTAGGGCATCATTCCAAATGAAACAAACTACCTCCCCTTCTCCTAAAAACTACATAAAACAACAACCTACATATAACTATGCCATTCCACCAAGTTATTACAAATTTCACTGGGTGGAATGGCCTTGGTTCTAATTTTACAACTTCAAATCCTCATGTTCAGGGTATTTAGACCATTTTCTGTAGGAACCTTCAAACTACCTCTATTCCCAATGGAAATATACCAAACCATAGAAAAATTGAAGAAGAATATTTCCTCTACCAATTCCAATTTAGTTCATATCAAATGAAGAACATACAGAGCCGTACAGATCTTGGGAGTAGTAGAAAACACAAAAATTACTCAGAAAAACAGAGTTTCACATGTTGCTTGATCACCAAAATTACATCAGAAGCTTGCCTCAAAGATTGTGAGGCTTATTTAAACCCAAAACACCAAAAAAAAACTACCCAACTAACTCAAACTATCATTTAAACTCCTTGACTATTGGACTTCTCCTTTTTTGCATTTTTGCACTTTTACAAAATTTCATTATTGACAACATTTGACAATATTGACAACCTTAACACAAACTAACACCAATTACATGCCAAATGGTATATTATGACTTTATTACACAAAATAAGACTCAAACTACCAAAAATATCCTAAAACTAAGTTTAAGACCTTATTTACATGAATTGATTTGGTGCCCTTACACCATCCTTCTGAGGTGTAATATTTTTAGAGGTAAGGCTATACGGTTTACTGATGGGCCTGGGGCTTGAATGACTAAGGATTCAAAGTTCATAATTTATCTCTGTCAACTTGTCTTTTCCACATAGATTGTGGGTAATTGGAAAGCTAAGGTTTTCTCAAGGTTTCCTTGTATTATGTTCAAGTTCTTGAGGTTTCTTTATATCCTTTGAAAGTTTTTCTTTATGTTGGGGTTCTTTTCTATTGCAATGATGGGGGGTGACAAAAAATGAATAGAGCCTATCTCCTATGACACTATAAAAAGAAATGAGAAGGTTTGGAGATTGTTGGAGGTAAGGGGAGTGACTCCCTATATGGATAAATTGCATTGGCATGATTTGAAGACATCTCAGGGGTTTCTTGAAGGATGGAAGAATCATGTTTTGCAAATTGGTGGAAAGGAGTTCAATATTACCGAGGATATCATTGCATAAATCATTGGCTTGTCAATTGATGGTAGAAAAGTCTACAAAGATAGAAATGAGTCCAATGTGGTCCTGGATATCTTATTCAAAGATGATGAGAGGAGGAAGTTGGAGCAGGCTAGAAATGTAGAGGTTATTATCATTCCTCAATCAAGGCCTAATGGGGAGATGTTACGTGGGAAATTATGAGGTATTTCACCCTCGACGGATGCTTCTCTGTTCTCTTAGGGTATCACTTTGTTTTTCTTAATCATTTTAGGCACAAAAAGAAGGTGCATTTTCCTTTTTATTTGCTAGTGTCTTTGGAGCATGGTATAAGAGATCACAAACACAACCCCAGGAACCCTGTTCTTCATGAAGGTTTAATCCATTTAATTTCTGAGTATGTTAAGTATTATATTATCCTTGATCAACCCAAAATTTATAAATTTGGGAAGAAGAAGAAAGATTTTAAGTATGTTACGGGGTCAGAGGAGGAGTCTAATGATGAATATTATGCCCCTAGGTTGGAGGCACCCATGGATGTTGATTCAAAATCTTTGGCCACTTTTGAGGGGAAGAGAAGGAAAAAGAGCAATCCCCTAATACCTCTAGAGCTGATGAGTATGACATGGGTTGTGAGGAGGAGGAGGACCATTCCTAATACAATCAAAAGGATAAAACTATGAAAGCAACAAGAGGTAAGAAGTTGAAGGGTGTTGTTATGGGAAAAATGAGCAAGGAGGATACTAGTTTCAGTGTCAAGATGGGGATTTCCCTTGTTTCTAATTTGATGAAAAAAGAGGGGATGAAGATGATGAATCTTCTTAAGAAACCTAAGATGAAAGAGGTGCAAGAGAATGAAGTGAGTGACATGTCACCCATTGAAGGTAATTAATAAGGTGTTGAGGATCATATGATGGAGTAGGATTTGGCTAAAGGCAATGTTGGTGGTCCCTGCCCCAAGGTGGTTGTTCACACTATTTTTGCTCTAGGTCAAAAAGGGAAGGAGGCCCCAGATAAAGATACTATTAGCAGTGACTCCTAGAAGGAGTGTGTGATCGACAGGGATAGTTTCAACATCAAGAGGGAAGATATGTCTAATTTTCTTGGCATGGAGAAAGAGGTTTCCTTAAACTTGTTCAAGATTTTTAAATGGGTCTTCCATGAAATGAACTTTACTAATGTCAGGGTTAGATCACTGACTAACAACTCTAATGATCCTTCTACCACTAGGGTTCCTAATATTCAGGATCAAGTTAGTAAGGTCTAGCTTGAGGTTAATTAGCTTATTGAAACTCTAAAAATGATTGTTGATGAGATGGTGACTATGAAAAATTCCTATGAGCCTAGAATTGCTACTCTCGAAGAAAAGTTGGATCATGTCTATCAAAAGTTGGAGAAGGTTCTTGAGATGAGCAAGCATGCAATGTGTAATGAAGTTGAATTTTTGTGTTTTTTAAACAAGAAAGAAAAGAAGTAGTTGGGGGATGAATCTAGTATGAAAGACGTTATGGCTGGTGTTGGAGCCCAGCAAAAAGTGGTGAGTGAGACAGATCCTTTAGATAGAACCTATAATAAAACCAAGTTGAATGCTAATGCTGGAATTCTTGCTGAAGAGGTTGTGGAAGTTGTGAATGTTCATCAAAGGATTATTGATAGTGACTTGGAAGTGGCAGACATCCTGAAGAATCTCTAGCTGCATGTTGTTTTTTGTGCCTCTATCTGGCTATTGTTTTGCTGATTTTTGGTTTCTTTTGGATTCTTTCTTTGTTTTTAATTATATGATGAAGCAATGTTTTATTTTGTAAAGGGTTTCAGGGTCCCTTCAAAACCCATTTTACCTATAATCAAAAACAATAATATAAATAAATAGAATAACCCATAATAATGTAGGATTACTCACAATGAGTTAGCTCACAATATATTTACATATATAGTACATGAATGAGAGTAACATCCTCATATAATAATGGTGAAGGGGCCTAGGAATGGGCATGTAACTTCATCCATCTAAGACTGGTGGCATGGAAAATTCAATAGAGTTATGAGTAATATTCTAGAAGAAGGAATATTAGAAGGAATGTCCATGAATATTATAAGGAATATCCTACACTAACATATATGACCTAGGACCCTAATGATACTTTCTCTTATGATAATATTGATTTCCTCCTAATCCTCTATTGTATAGTTCCCTAATGACACTTTCTCATATGTAACTCTAGTAATCCTTAAATGAATCTTTACCTTTGAAATAAGGATTCATGCAACTCTTCCATGGGTAATCCCATACTAGTTTTTCCCACCTTTTGGATTAAGTAGGACACTCAAGATTAATAATTCTAAGTATTTTTCTCACTTGTGTCACCTATATGAAACATATGGTCAAGAATTTAAGGAAGATATTAATAAATGAGTTGTGTTATTTTCCATTTAAATTCAAGTTGTGATTTTTTAGAAATTATTTTTATAATATTTAATTTATATTTTTAGTCAATTATTTTTTATTAGATAAGCAGGGAAGGGCCCTGATCCCAAACAAAGTAAACAACAGGGTTGAACAACCCAAAAATATAGATTGGCCAAACACAACCACTAGTCATAAACAACAAGGCTAGAACAAAAAAAAAAAAAAAAACTAGTTGCAAGAAGTTGTACTAGTAGGAAAAAACCCAATTTTTCTTATTGTTATCTTTCGATTATTTTTTAATAAAAATTTTCATGTCAAATGAGTTTCAATACAAATAAATTTTTTTTCATAATTTCTTAGAATTAGATAATTAGTTCTAGTGTGTAATGTACAAATATTTTTAGTAGTTCATATACATATAGTGTAAAATGTGCAAGAACCTATAATAATATATTAGCTTATAAGTTTGGCTAGATATGGGACCTCTAAGAGCCAAAAATTACATAAAAAATAGGGATCCAAAATCTATCCATCATAATAAAGATTACAAACATCCATATGAAGAACAAGCACCATCAAGAAGAACCATATAAAATCAAAAGTACTTGTAGCATCGTAAATTTTCAACCTTGACAATTTTGCGCTAGGTTTAGCTCCCCCCTATATGCTTGGACCCAATTGTGTATTTAATTTAATTGTTTATAATAATGTTTAGAAAATTAGAGCTGAATTGATGTTCATTGTCCCAAACTAGGCCTAGAAATGGGCTCCTAGTGCCCCTATTCAACCCATTTTGGCCCTAATTCACATATGTCAATTTTTTATATTTTAACATTTAGAAATCCAAAATCATTTGTCAGTTATTAGTATTTGATTTTCAAAAAATTAAACAATTGTATATAAATACAAGTATTTTTCACTAATGGAAATTCTAGAAGAAATCATAATGAAATTGTGATCACAATTGAGCATCCTAAGAATAGTCAAGAGAAAAATTAGATCAACATTATTTCAGTCAAGCATCATGTTAGTAATGCATTATATTCTAAGAGTATTTTTTATATTTCATATTATTTATCTTGTGAATATAACATTTGTAGGAATTCAAATCAAGCATCAATTTCTCCTTGAAGGTGATGATTACAATGACTTCATTTCATTAAGGAATTCAAATCTGGGTGGTGAGTTAGAACAATTGTCAATTTGTCACTTGTTTATCATTTAGTCTTTGTTGGACTGAGGTAATCTTTATTTTATATCATCATAGCAATTGTGGAGGTAGAAATACCAAAGTGAGGCTTAACTTAGGAAAGCCCCTATATGACACAACCCTTTCCCTAATTTATTGTGTGCAGGTTATAGATCTAAAGTGAATTGGGAAATGATTAAAGACCTAAGTGTTTATTTTAACCATTCAAGTTTTACAAGTCATCAAATTAAGGTAAGTGGATTTTGTTAGCAACAAATGATATTTTAAAACTGAGCCCAGAAGAGAAAAACCTATAGACAGAGAGTAACAAGAGACTAAAACTTGATCTTGAGTATCTACTTTGTAGGTCTAGGTCATCCAACACCTATTTCCAGCTACTTCAAGCTCATATTTATGTGTCAAGTTCTTCTATATTTGCACTTTAATCTTCTAAAGTTTGTTTCTATCTTTGAGTTTTGTATTTTCCAAAATCTTCTCAGTTTGTCACATTTGCATAGTTAACATAGGTACATCTTTACATTATAAAATTAAATCAATTTAAGAATCAATTAATCCTTACCAACAAAACCCCCAAAGGACTAAAACCATGATCCACTATTTTGGCTCTTCTATTGAGATTAGTAGCCAAGTGGGTGTTTAAGATCAATTTTAGTCATTTCCATTGTGATGTTGGAAGAAGTGTGATTTAGACTCTAGGTCTTTTTTTTTGACATCACATTTTGGTGGACTTGATGTTTATACATTTTAAAACCTTCTAAAATATCAATTAGGTCATGTTGAAATATGAAGACAATCTAAAAAATAAATAATTTGTGATTTATGCATGAAAATTATGGTAAAAATAATTGAAAAAGTAAAGATTTGCATAGTATTTTCAATCTAAAACATACATAATTATTAATTTTAGTTGTTGCAAGATAGATCCAATCAATTATTGTATTATAAAATATGCATTATGTCATAATAAAATTTGATAACAATCTGAAAGTACTTGAATTTGTCATTTATGCATGCATATGTTGTTGAAAATATAAAAAATATATTGTTGTTGACATCTTTAAAAGTTGAAAATTTTCAATTTCTAAATTTATCAAATTGTCTTCAATTCATTACTAAATTTTACAATCTAAAAATTACCTTTGGAATACATTGAATTATCAAAAAAATATGAAATTGCATGCATAATTATGTTTTACATATAAAAAAATTAAAAAAATTGTGTATTTCTAGAAATTTATCTGTTTCCAAAATTGAATATTTACATATTATTCTCCTCGGATAATATAGCTCATTTCCATATTTTCAATGTTAACAAAAATGAACCTCACTAGTCTAGGGTGCCTAGCAACCTCGTCTAGTCAATTCTGACCAAAATTTGAATATATGTGATTCATATGTTGTTCTAGGTTATATGTTTGAAAATTATTTTAGTTTCTATGAATTTTCTATGTTTTCCCTTCATTATATGAACATTAAAGTGTTTTTAATCTCATAACATATTTTTGAGCTTCATGAATTGGTGTCTCTTAGCTAATACCCCTGTGAAATGTAGTTTCAGACTTATGGCTTTTTGTGTTGTAATTGTTGACACTTATTATGTCTTCAAAGAGGCACTTTTGAAGAAGATATTGTCAAAATTTTGAAGTGTTTTTGAAAGAAATGGTAAAAATTTTGTATTGGAAAAACAAAAGATATGGAAAATATGAAAAATAAATCTTTGACCTTGAGTCTTTAGGTGCCAAGTTTGGAGATAGTTTTTCATACTGCATGTATGAGGAGAGTTGAGGGTTTTCTATTGTTGTATGGCACCAGACCAACATTGAATCCTTGAAGCTCTTCCACATTTAATGAGGTTTGTTGGAGGTTTTTCTAGGAGCCAAGACACCACATTGCAAACTAGAGAGTAGTTATTGAAGGGAGATTAATGACACATTATAGTGACTCAAGGTTTAGAGCCATGTCAAAATGGCATTGAAGACTTTTCTAGGAGCCCATTTGGACTCTACCCACATTATAAATTGTAGCTTTATCTTCATATTTTTCCTGGTATGCTTCTTTTTTCTCAAATTTTTAAACTTTTCAGAGGTGTTAAGGTTATGAGAAGTCTATGTTTTGTAAGTTGTTTAACACCATGGAAAATAAATGTGCAAGTTTGAAATGCATATATCTCATGTATGGTTGAAATAATCCCCAAAAAGTTTGAATAGATGATTAGGCTTATAAAAATACCTTACAAACCTCATGAAGAATAGAGAAAGGGACAATGCTAGGAAGCATAATTAGAAGTACAAGGAATGTTGGTGTCAAAAAGGTAGTTATGAAGTAAGTCTGAAGGTTGTGTGTCATAGAGATGATCAAGAATGACATGTAGTGTTGGAAGCACATGAAAGTTCTAAGAAGGAGGTGCTCCTAACTAAAGCTCTTATTGAAGCATTAGGTCTTGATGAAGTAATGAACCTTGGGGTTTCTCTACAGTTACATTTGGCAGATGTTAAAAACAAAGTTAAGTAGAGTTTTTCAAGTCAAGTATAAATATGAAAGTGAAGTTCAAGAGTTGAAGCTTGAATTTAATGAGCTCAAGAAAGGGTAAAATAGAGCCATAAATGTGGTTTTTGTTGGATATTCAATAAAGAAGTGGTGTTGTGAAACCATTTTTGTGGTGCTAAGGAAATTTTATTGTTAGAAGGGAAGATACAATTAGAACAAGAATCCAAGCCATAAATTTAGAAAGATAAGAATGAAAACCCTCTAGAAAAAACATGACAGTAAGATGCAAAGACCTAAATGAGCACAATTATGAGGATTGTATCAGAAAAGAAAGTTTTGAGCTTTCTAGAGAAGGTTCATATTCCAAAAGATCAAAAAATTTATCTATGCAATCATCCTAATCAAATTGGAGGCATTTATGATGTATGATTCTGATGCCAAGGACTTTTACCTCCCAACTTAGTACACAAAATTCTTGGAAACAATTTAAGAGTTACATATGGAAGTAGTTGGAATGTATTTTGGTAGTGTATATGCTTAGGCACAAGTAGTATTAGAACTCCCATATACCCTTTTATAGGAAATCCTCTATGGAATTATCACTTATTCAATTATGGGCTACCATTAGTCTACATATTATTTTTTTAGGTATTCTTTTGCAACCCTATGTACTTTTCTCTCTACATAAGATGACATGATAGACATGCCTTTTAAACTCAGTCAAAATGTAGTGTTGGAAGAATGAAGAAGAATGATTAACTATACAGTTTTTGTGTTGTCATTGATGTCACCATGTTAAATGGGTTATGACTGCAAGACTAAGTCATTGTTTGATCTGGTATTCTAGACTGACATTTGAACTAGTATACAGTTTACATCCTTCGGTATTTTGGTCTGCAATCCTCCATGGTTGATAGTTGACACTTGCAGTTTTGGGAAATAGTTTATGGATGTTGGAAGCATGTATGTTTAGAATCTCTCATGCACAGGTGCACGTATGGTGTATTGACATTATTTTGTTGATTGTATTTTGCTATTAAGCCTATCTCTGGCTGACCTCATGGATAATTGGTGTTATGATGAATTAATTTTGTTAAGTGGATGTATGTGTGACCTATCTTAGGTCTATGCTGACATGATGGAGCATGCTACATGTTTTGATTTATTGTTTGGAAAGGTTTTTTGAATGCTTGAAGTTGACAATCAATCTTTTTGGTTGCATATAATTAGGCTAACCTAATTGATGCTTGTGGATAAGCCAGATACATATGTCAGACAATTTTAAAGATTGTAGGGTGAGACGTATTGCAAGGTTGCCAATGTGAAAAAGTGTAAAGATGATGAAGTGCATTAAGCCAGTTTATTGAGCATCACCAGAACTGAATCAACACTTGTTAGGTGCACTCCTACCAATTCATTATGGCTATAAATCCATTTTACTTTTGTAATCTTTTTGTAGGGAATGAGCCTCCTTGTGTAAGCAATGAGCTTTTGTATCGGGATAGTGGGTCCTATTATGGGAAATGATCCCTTTGGAAATAAGCCTTATATATTTGGTTTTGGAATTACTTTATATTGTGAGTTAATCCTCACCTTAGTCTTTCCCTTATTGTTTTTTCCACATAAAATCTAGTGTTCATTATGTTGAATTTTCTTTCTATTATTTGCATTTCATGTTCATACTTAATAACATAATTGTGTGGTTGTGAAGTTGGTAAGTGTTTGAAATTTGAATTTGAATTTGGTGACAACTGATTCACCCCCCTCTCAGTTGTCTTGCGCCTTTCAACAATTGGTATCAAAGCTTTGGTTCCTTTGTGAAGAGCTTAACCATTTGAGGAGGATCCTGAAGGTTGAACAAATGGATGATAAAGAAGAACTTTGGTTTGCACTTGAAGATCTTGATGAGGTTGAAAATGAAAAGAGAGATTTGAAAGAAAATATTGATGAGGAAAATGAATGTGTCCATAAATTAAAAGAGCAATTGAAGAAATTCAAAGAAAAATATAGATAAGTGAGTGAGTAGCAGAAACAAGAGATAATTGGATTGAAAGTGCTAGTAGAGTGGTGTGGGATCACCTAGTCAACTATGGTAAATAGGTGTAAGGGTAAGTGTAGGATCATCATGGAAAAAATAGACCCTTAAGTGGCAAAAAATTTAGAAAAATCAAAGTTAGGAAACTTGACGTAAAAATTTGAATAAGTTATCTAGATTATTTCAAAAATATGTAAGAATAGAATCTGTAGCAAATTGAATGTAGTTTCTAAAATACTAGGTTTATTTAATTAAAAATAATCTATTTGGTGAAAATTTGAAATTTCAATGCAGTAGTACTTAAATTTCAGGGAAAAAATAAGAAGTGGGTGTTTATCTAACCACCATAACCACAATAAAATGATAATATTTTTTTATAAGATTTTAGATATAAGTAGAGGACTCACGTCTCGATGTGATGCATTATTTTTTGTAATTTTTTCTAAGTATTTAATAATTAATTATGAATTTTTTATCACAACTTTTAAAAAATATAAAAACTCATGTCTGACCACCTTAACTTTGTCAAAACTTCATAAAATTCAATTATTACTTTTTTTAATCTTATAGTAAGCAAAGCATAGAATGTGACACATGTTTCAGATTCAAAAAATGTGATACCATTTGAAAGCAATAGATGATTTCCAATCAGTCTATCAATCAAGACTTTAGTCATAATTCAAATAGAAAATGAATAATAATTATTTATTAAATTCAAAGTAAAGCATAATTTATATTGGTGGAAAGTTTAGAATCTCCTTTAAAAACCCTTTTCGTTTCATCAATTTTGGGTTAAAAAAAGTTGTCAGCCACATACCCTACACATACCCATCATATCGCCACTTTTTGGCCCATCATGATCCTACACATACTCGTAAAAATGAGTCAGGTTGATGTGTCAAGTCATAATTTAATGTAATAAGTTCCATTGTCAACATTTTTGGTGTTTTCAAATCATATGGGGTCATGTTGTTTAGTTTTGTCAATTTTGTAAAAATGTTACAAAAGTTGCTTGTGCAACTTTACAATTTTGTCATCTTTAGGAAGTTGAAAAATAATTTGTTTGAATGGTAGTTAGGAACCATTGGTTTAAGTTAGAATATGTTTAAAAATGCCTCAAAAAATTTGAGGCAGTTGCTGGAAGTGATTTTGGTGCATAATAATAAAGACAAGCTCTGTTTTCTAGTAATTTTCTATGTATTCTGCATTTCCTGTTAGCAGTATAGCTTCATACACTTGATTTATGATCTAAAACACATGTGAGAAGTTAAGGCAATGAATCTAATATGAATTAGTTTTGATTGTGTTGAATTTCATCAAGAAATAAGCTAGTTTGAAGTAGTTTTCTACCAACTACCTGTAAACCCTAGGTTTAAGGGTTTGTGAACAAAAATAATGTTTTACAGTCCATTCTACTATTGAAATTTGACCAAACTCAGTGGAATGGAGGGGATTTAGTGTGATTTTATAGTTTTTGGGGTTTGTGAGAGTAGTAAATGGAGTTTGGGGTGGATTTGAGCAATCCCTAGCCTAACATCCTCATGTGTTAGGCTTAGGAAAGTGAGGTAGGTTACAAATTTTGTGTGAAAACAATATTGGAATGAATTTTGGTGATGAAATATAGATAAGTGGACCCTATATGATGTGTTAGAGCCTCTGGAGTGTATTTTTGGTAATTGGTGATTGAATTTGATATGCTTTCTTTGGAAAATTGGCCTAATTTGGCCTTGGAGTAGTGTAGCAGATCAAATTTGAAGGATTTGTTACAAAATAACCATAGTCCCAAATTGGATATGTTGAAAAGGGGCCTAATGGATGTCTAAGATGGCAAATGGTTTGTGGGTTAATGGCCTTCTCTAAAATATATGCAAAGGAAACTAGGTTTGGAGACCTACAAGGAGAAATAGGAGATCATGTGTGAAACCACCATAGTTAGAGTTTTAAATCTTGAAGAAGTTGTTAAATTGTGTTGTGTGAACATACTCCACCTTTCTCTACATCAAGTGGTATCAGAGCATAGGTTTTGATTGAGAAGTGAAAAAGTGGTTGAAAGATTGAATAAGCAAGATGCCTCCAAAGAGCAATCTAATAGCCAAAGAAGTCAGAGAACTAAAGGAGCAATATGCTAAGGAGGTGAGACTATATAAGGAGTCTCATGAAGCTACCCTTTCTAGAATTGCAGCCCTAGAGAAAAACCAAAGAAGGGGTATGGTCAGTGGTGACCAAAGTGACAAAGAGGATGAGGGTGAGAGTGAGAAACCTCAAGGAGGAGTCCAAGATGAAGAGGAAATGGAAACTAAAGAAGCAAGAATGGTTAGGATGTTGAAGTTTGTCAAGGGGGATACTCCTAAGGTGAAAGTGGAAGTACCCATGTACGGTGGGAAGATGGATAGTGAATAAGTGTTGGGTTGAATAGATGATCTTGACAATTTCTTTTAATTTGAGGAGATAGAAGATAATAAGAAGGTGAAATTTGCAAAAACCAAGTTGAAGGGCCCTGCCCTAACATGGTGGAATTATGTTCAAGAGGAAAGAGTAAAGAAGGGAAAGACTAAGACAAGTTCATGGGATAGAATGGTAGCTAAGGTCAAAGGACAATTTTTTCCTATAGTTTATGTAATTTATACCTTTAGGAAGCTGCAAAACTTTAAAAAAAAGGAGTTAGATGTCATGGAATACACCAAGGAGTTCCATAAATTAAGTATTAGAGCAAGAAATACCGAAGATGAAGTAGAAAAGGTAGCAAGATACCTAAATGGGCTAAGGCTCAATATTCAAGATGAAATTGGTCTCACAACACCTAGGATAGTTGAAGAGTGTTTTTAGTTGGCTGTCAAGGCAGAGGAAAGGATAAAAAGGAGACAAGAGCAACAAGGAAGAGGTAAAGGAAAGAACTTTAGAGGTAGAGGCAACTTTGGTGCAAGAGGACAGTCACAAAAATAGGAAGGAGAGTCAAGCAGCCACCAAGAGCAAAGTGGTGAAACAAGAGGTAATTTCAAAGGAAGAAGACCTAGTGGTAGAGGTAGGTTTGGTGGATAAGGGAGAGGGTCAAATACCTTCTCAGGTAGATATTATCAATGCAACCAATTTGGTCATCCAACATGGAAGTTCCTAGATAAACAAGCATCAAGTTCACATGAAGGTGAGAGAAGAACCCAAATTGTGCATCAAGAAGACAATGAAAGTGTCAATTCACTATCTCAACATGTTTCTCCTGAGATAGGTGAGTCTTTGATGATGAGAAGAACACTCATTAAGGTGGAAAAAATCAAAGGGCTTCCACAAAGGAAATAATTGTTTAGAACCACCTACAAATCACATGGAAAGGTATGTAAGGTATTTGTTGATTTAGGTTCTATTGATAATTTGGTTTCCTTAGAGATGGTAGAGAAGTTAAACATGAAGAGAATCTCACACCCCACACCTTACAAAGTATCTTGGCTAAATAAGGGTGAACAAGTCTTCGTGAATGAGAAAAAATGGGTAGAGTTTACCATTGGGGGGTATAAAGATAAGATCCTTTTGTGACATCATCCCCATGGATGTTTGTCACTTGCTGCTAGGAAGGCCCTGGTAGTATGTCAAAAAAGAAAAGCATGATAGCCAGAAAAACATCTATGTGATAGAAAAAGATGGAACTTCATTCATTGACACCCCTACAAGATGAGTTTGATAAAAAAGTTGGGTCTAGTGTTATGGTAGTGGGGGAGAAATAATTTTTGAAAACATTGAAGGAAGAAGGTGGACATGGATTTGCTTTAGTTATCAAACCTAAATCTATTTTAGCAACAACTAAGGTTGAGGGTATACCTAGTGAGGTGCATACTTTATTGAACAAATATAAGGACATTGCAGTTGATGAGTTGCCTAGCTCTTTACCTCTCATGAGAGATGTAATCCATCACATAGAGCTTATCCCTTATGAAAATTTACCAAATAAAGTTGCATACAAGATGACTCCCAAACATAATGAGGAAATAACAAGGCAGGTCCAAGAATTGTTAGATAAAGGCCTAATAAGGAAAAGTTTGAGCCCATATGTTGTCCCTATTATTTTAGCACCTAAAAAGGATGGGGATTGGAGAATGTGTACTGACTCAAGGGCAATCAAAAATCACCATTAGATATAGGTTTCCAATACCGAGGATGGAGGATTTCATGGACTGCTTGGGAGGTGCATATTATTTTTCAAAGATTGACTTAAAAAGTGGTTATCATTAGATTAGGATAAGAGAAAAGGATGAGTGGAAAACTACATTTAAAACCAATGAGGGTCTGTATGAATGGATGGGGATGCCATTTGGATTGTCAAATGCTCCAAGTACATTTATGAGACTAATGAATAAAGATTTGAAGCCTTTTATTGGAAATTTTGTTGTTGTGTATTTGGATGACATCCTTGTGTTTAATAAGACTAAAGAAGAGCACTTGCAACATCTTGACATGGTTTTGCAGAAGTTGAATAAAGACACTAGTACAAAAACAACAATAGATAACTAAATAAACTACTAAAAATTGCATATAAATGACTAATTTTGGTCACATGACCATTAGGGTTTGTTTCTCGCTTTCTATTTTAAAATTGGATTTAATAATTAAATAAAGCGGATAAATCTCCCACTTGTATTAATTCATGTAAATTGAATCTAATTTCTTCTAGAAATAACTACTTGACCTTTTGAAATGAAAGTGTCTGCAAGATAGCCCTCCAAATGCAATTGGATTGTTTAAATCATATTTATTAGTGAAATTGACCACAATTTCTCTTTGATACATTTGACATGCTAACACAACAGGAAAATCAAACTGGATTCGCATCATAGTTAAAAACATTAATGATTCATTAACATAATGAGTAATAAAAGTTAAACAAAGTAAATGTTAATTTTTTTATAAAATATGTGAAGGCCTTAAGACTGCACCAAGAGATGATTCCTTCCACGCAATAGGTATTTTTGGTGCACGAAGAAACCTAGGCCGCCAAATGGCCTGCTTAGGTAGGGGTCCCATTGGGGGGCTTAAGCTCTATGGATTATGATCAAATTTGAAAGAAAAAAGAATAGAGTAATAGTCATTTTTATTTTTCTCACTAATTATTTAATTGTGATTTTACTCGATGACCAAATTAGTCATTTATACTTGTGAATTGCAAAAAATTAGTAGAATTTAGTCATTTTTAGTCACGTGGCCAAATTTTTTAGTCATGTAGTGATTTACTTGCCAAATTCTACTAGTGAGAGAAGTTGATGATAAACCTCAAAAAATGTGAATTCATGAAAGAGGAGCTAGTTTATCTTGGTTTTGTGATCTCCAAAGGTTCATTGAAGATGGATCCCACCAAAGTAGAGGAAATTCTCAAATGGCCAACTCCAAAATTAGTAGGGGAGGTAAGAATATTTCATGGTCTTGCTAGTTTCTATAGGAAATTTATAAGGAATTTTAGTCACATCTACTCACCGATTATTGACACTATCAAAGGAGATAAAAGGAAAAGATTTTAGTGGACTGATGAGGCAGAAAGAAGCTTCCAATATCTAAAAAATAGAGTGGCACAACAACCCATCCTTTCACTACCTAATTTCAACAAAGTTTTCACTATAGAATGTGATGCAAGTGGCTTTGCAATTGGTGTAGTCTTAAGGCAAGAAGGCAGACCAGTGGCTTTCTTTAGTGAAAAGTTGAAAGAAGCAAAAAGAAAGTACTCATTCTATGATTTGGAGCTATATGCAATGGTGTAGTCTATTAAGAAGTGGAGACACTACCTTTTTCCCAAGGAGTTGATTTATTTTATTGACAACCATGCTTTACAATTTCTAAATAGTCAAGACAAGCTAATTGATAGACATGTGAAGTGGGTAGAGTACCTGCAGAGCTATACCTTCACAATCAAACACAAAAAAGGGAAATCCAACAAGGTAGCAAATGCTTTAAGAAGAAGGTCAATGCTGGTGCAAGAGATTTAGCTTCAAAATGTGGGAATAGATGCCTTGAAGGATATGTATGAAGAAGATGAAGACTTCAAAGAGGTATGTGTTGTTTGTGATCAGTTTAAAGATGCTTTTCATGATGACTATTATAATTTTCTATTGCAAGATGGATTGTTATGTAGAGGTGCTCAATTATGTATTCCAAAGTGCTCTATGAGAACTAATTTGATAAAGGAGAAACATTGTGGTAGTTTAGGAGGACATTTTGGGGTGGATAAGACATTGGATTAGGTAAGGAGATTCTAATTTTGGCCAAAGATGCAAGTGGATGTCAGAAATTTTGTGGAAAATTGTGTAATTTGCCAAAGAGCCAAGGGTTCTAGTTCTAATGTAGGACTTTATCAACCCTTACCAATAGCTAAAAGACCATGGGATATTCTAAGTATTAATTATGTACCAAAAACATAGAGGGTCTATGACAATGTGTTTGTTGTTGTTGATAGATTTAGTAAAATAACTCACTTTATTCCATGCAAGTGCACAAATGATGCTTCTCATATTGTAGGGTTATTTTTCAATGAAATAGTTAGAATTCATGGTCTCCCATTGACAATTGTATCATAAAAGGATTCAAAGTTCATAGGTCACTTTTGGAGGACCCTTTGGAGGAAGATTGGAATAAATTTGACCTTTAGTACTACCTATCATCCACAAACAGATGGGAAGACTAAAGTTGTTAATATATCACTTGGAAATATTTTGAGATTCCTCACAAAGGAACATGGAATATAGTGGGACTTGGTTCTTCCTCAAGCTGAATATGCCTACAATGATTCAATCAATAGAAGCATTGGGAAAAGCCCATTTGAGGTGGTGTATGGTCTGAAACCTAGAGGTGTGTTTGAGCTTAGGGATTTGAAGGGAATGGAGAAGAGGAGTGTTGAGGGAGAAGAATTTTTAGAAGCCATGAGGTAGATACACCAACAAGTTAGAGAAAATCTACAAAAAAATGTTGAAAATTACAAGAAACATGCTGATTTGAAAGGAAGGGATGTTCAATTCAAGGTGGGATATCTAGTTTTTACACATTTGAGGAAAGCGAGGTTACCAAAGGGAAAGTACACAAAGTTGTTGATGAAGAAAATTGTGCCATGTAGAGTGGTCCATAAGTTTGGAGCCAATTCCTATGAGATAGAACTCCCTCCTGGAGTGGCTATCTCTCTTATTTTTAATATTGTTGACCTATACCCTTTCAAGGGATCTGTGGATGTAGGTACAGGGGCTAAGGAAGATGTTGTTGATCAAGATTGGGTCAAAGATCTACCATCCTCTAAGCCATTGATGCTTGAATGCATTGTGGACACAAGGGAAGCCAAGAGAACAAGACACAAGGTCTACCATGAATACCTAGTCAAGTGCAAAGGCTTACCAATGGAAGATGCCACCTAGATGTCAAAAGAGGATATCAAGAAGGATGGCACAATAGTTCAGGACCCGATCTCAGGAGGAACCTGAGATTCTTTTCTCTCTGGGTGTATGGTGCAGGAGCACCTAGTCAACTATGGTCAATAGGTGTAAATATGATTCGGGTTCAGGTGTCAAGTCATATTTTAATGTAATAAGTTCCATTGTGACCATTTTTGGTGTTTTCAAAATCATATAGGGTCATGTTTAGTTTTTTCAATTTTGTAAAAATGTTGCAAAACTTGCTTGTGCAACTTTGTAATTTTGTCATCTTTAGGAAGTTGAATAATCATTTATTTCAATGGTAGCTAGGAACCATTGGGTTCAGTTAGAATATGTTTAAAAGGACCTCACAAACTTTGAGGCAACTGCTAGAAATGATTTTGGTGCATAATAATAAAGACATGCTCTATTTTTTGGTATTTTTTTGTGTTTTCTGCATTTCCTATGAACAGTACAACCCCATACACTTGATTTATGATCTGAAACACATGCGAGAAGTTGAGGCAATGAATCTACTATGAATTGGTTTTGATTGTGTTGAATTTCATTAAGAAATAAGGTAGTTTGAAATAATTTTCTGACAACTGTCTGTAAACCCCAGGTTAAAGGGTTTGTGAACAAAAAAAATGCTTTGTAGTCCATTCCACTATTGAAATTGGGCCAAACTCAGTGGAATGGAGGGATTTAGTGTTCTTTTAGAGTTTTGGGGGTTTTTGAGAGTAGGAAATGGAGTTTTGGGTGGATTTGAGCAAGCTCTATCCTAACATTCTCATGTGTTAGGCTTAGGAAAGTTAGGTAGGTTAGAGATTTTGTGTGATAGCAATATTGGAATGAATTGTGGTGATGAAATATAGATAAGTGGACACTATGTGATGTGTTAGAGCCTTTGGAGTGGATTTTTGATAATTGGTGATTGAATTTGATATACTTTCTTTGGAAAAGTGGCTTAATTTGGCCTTAGAGCAGCGTAGCAGATCAAATTTGAAGGATTTTTTTATAAAATAACCCTAGTCCCAAATTGGATATGTTAAAAAGGGGCCTAATGAGTGTTTGAGATGGTAAATGGTTTGTGGGTTAGTGGCCTTCTCTAAAATATATGCAAAGGAAACTAGGTTTTGAGACCTACATGGAGAAATAGGAGATTATGTTTGAAACCACCATAGTTAGGGTTTGAAATCTTGAAGTTGTTAAATTGTGTTGTGTGAGCATACTCCACCCTGATCTCCATCATAGAGGAAAAGAAAAGAATTGAAGAATTTCTGAATATAGTGGTGTAGAGAAAAACTAATGAATGCACTGGACTTGAACAAGAGGTCGTGAACTTGAAAGTAGATCTAGAGAAAGCAAAACTCTATGAAAAAATTTCAAATCTAGCTCTGAGAAGCTTGATGAGTTGATTGCTAAACCAAGTAAAGACAAAGGTGGCTTGGGAAATGAAATAGGTGAAAGCTCAAAGGATAATCAAAAGACTCAAGACAAAGGGAAACTAAGTGTAGAAGTAAAATGAATCAGTTTTCTGGTTCCTTCTCTAGACAATGTTTTTTATGCAAGAAAATTGGACATAAAGCTACTAAATGCAGATCTCAGGTGAGAATGATTAGTCAAGTAATGATGAATAGGTTTAATGGAGGAAGAATGAATCAATATTTTGATGGCTATTGCTATACATGAAACAAGTTTGGACACAAAGAAAATCAATGTAGATCAAGAGTTAATAGAGGTGATACAAATCAGAAAAGTGTTGTTTGCCATAACTGCAACAAACTTGGACATATCTCAAGAGTTTGCAGAAGTAAGAAGGGAAAGTAGTCAACTCTAGTAGAGAATAATGAGCCAGTGAAGAAAATTAACAAAGATGAGGTGAAGCAAGAAATGAATAGGATATGGAGGAAGAAAGAAGAAGAGCCAAAGACAACAAATGTTTCTATGCCCTCATCTAGTGTAGACAATTCCTTTGGGAATTAGAGCTAGCATGATCTTAGGGGGAGCATTAACCAAAAACTGTACAAACCCCATGGATGTATGGCATGCCAGATGTTGGCATGAGGATATGTTGTAAAGAATGAGTAGACAAAGGTTATGGAAAATAAATTAGAAGAAAATTTGCAGGCATGTTCTTTCGCAGATTGATTTAGGGTTTACAATACAAAAAAATAGGGTTTTTATCATATTTTTGAAGTCTACCCCATTTAATGCAAATTAGGGAAAACTGATGGTGCATAAAGTAAAATTCATAAGTCTTTTGATCATTTGTGCAATTGAAGAGTTTGAAAAATGGCTTGGAGCAATTTTGAAGCGATCTCAAAGCAATTTGGAGCAATTCTGAGCTAATCTAAAGGAATCAATACAAATAATTAGGAATAAGAGATGGAAGCTTTCAAAATAATTTCTTAGTTTACGAAGGGGAAGAAGGGAAAAGGAAGAAGTTTCAATTGAACAATAAAGAATTCAAGAAAGATAAGCATGATGATAGACAGAGAATTGTGTGGCGATATTTTGCTAAAGTTGAAGGGTGTTGAATTGGAAGAATTTGATCATTAGAAGATGAAGGAAATGGAACTAGGGTTGAAGAAAAATGAATAGCAGAGCATAAAAACCCTAGGTATGGATTTATGGGGAGAATTTATCTAATTTGTAGACAAATAATCTATCTTGTTCCTGTTAAGTCGATTCAAGGACAATAGCATTGTTTTGGACAAATCCTATCAGATCATGAAGGAGGAAATCAAAGCTATTATTGGTTTATGCAGTGTTGGGGACCTCCCTAGGAAGAAAATCATGAAATATAGAGATGTGGAGGAACTTGCTAGTATCAACAAAGACCCTTGAGCCCTACTGATAAATACTATTTTTGATCCTGCTATAAGGTATGTTGTGTACAACATCTCTTATAAAATCTATTTCAGAAATCATGAAGGTTCGACTTCGGCTATTGCTCTATATCTTGTGCCTATCAATAATTGGCATTCCTATCAGAAAACAAGTTACAGGTATTTGGAATTGATGGAGGAAAATTCAAGTGTTTGTAGAACCTATTTCACATCCCTGAAGATGAATCTATGCTCCGGTATGTTAGTTCCTAGTCAGTTTGAAGAGGTTTCCTTCTCCAGTAAGAAAGAATTGAAAGTTGTCATTGGTGAGTCCCCTTCGGAATCTAAAAGGAGAAAAACTATCACAAAAGATGTTATCACTATCTTAGAAGAAAAGAAGAATGAATATTTTTTGTTTGGATATGACTTCTTTGATCCAGAGGATATTCAAACAATGTTAGATAAAGGTGATATGAAGAAGGTTGCTAAAATGTGGAGTGCATGCTCTCCAATCAAGAGACTTAAAATTGATGATGTATTGATTGATTATTTACTTAGTAGGGGTATTTCAGTTTTAGATGTGTCTGACTCATTACCAGATGATCTAGTAGAAGTTATTGAAGAAAGAACATTGTTGGAAGGACTTGAAGGTCATAAGTTCGAAGCTATGATTAAGAGAAGATGTGCCAAAGCCAAACAAATGTTATCTAAACACATTAATGAGACAAAAGAATGCATCAAGGAAATTTCTGACATCTGTAAGTATTATCTTCGGTGGCCTGCAACTGTTGATAACTTTAGAAGAAAATTGAAGCCATTGAATCTGAGATAAATTGTATTGGAAAGAGTTTCAATTTCTTCAAAGACAAAAATAGAAAATAGAGAATAAGAGTTTCATGAATTGCAAGTTGAGTTGTTGATTGCTCAGAGACAAAGAGAAGACTTGGTTAAAACCTTCTGGTCGGTTAAAGAAATTGTTGAGGTTTTGTTGGATCATCTCTCTGAAGTACTCTCTGATGCAGAAGATTGTGAACAAAAATGTTTGTCTTTGGACTAGAAATCCTAATTTACCTTGTTATCTTTACTGGATGGTATGAGTGCAATGATTAATTCAGTTATTCTTTCCTAGAAAAGGATTCTTTTGATCATAAGAGAAAGGTACAAGAAAAAATTTCATGTAAAAAGCGTTATTTTCACTTGAATGTTTGAAATGGGGAGTTGGAATTCCTTTGTATATACAATGTTACCATATACAATGTTACATCCTACCTTTTGGTTTCCCTTTTCCATTAATGTCAAAGGGGGAGAGAGTCATGTGAAGAACAATAGAAAGGGAAAAGAATAATGGTGATAGGGGGAAAGAATGTTGTGTTGTAAATTTTGGCACATGTTTCCATCAATGACAAAGGGGGAGATTGTTGGAAGAATGAAGAAGAATGGCTAACTATATAGTTTTTGTGTTGTTATTGATGTGACCATGTTATATGGGTTGTGACTACAAGACTAAGTCATTGTTTGATCTAGTATTCTGGATCAATATCTGAACTGGTATATAGTTTACATCCTTCGGTATTTTGGTATACAATCCTCGATGGTTAATAGTTGTTTCCTACAATTTTGGAAAATAGTTTATGGATGTTGGAAGCATGTATGTTAAAAATATCTCATCCACAAGTGCTCGTATGGTGTATCGACATTATTCTGTTGATTGCATTTTTCTATTAAGCCTATCTTTGGCTGACCTAATGGATAATTGGTGTTATGATTAATTAATTTTGTTATGTGGATGTATGTGTGACCTATCTTAGGTCTATGCTGACATGATGGAGTATGCTACATGTTTTGATTTATTGTTTGGAAATATTTTGTGAACGCTTGAAGTTGACATTCAGTCTTTTTGGTTGCATCTAAGTAGGCCGACCTAATTGATGCTTGTGGATAAGCCAGATATATATGTCAGACAATTTTGAAGATTGTAGGGTGAGACATATTGCAAGGTTGCGAATATGAAAAAGTGTAAAGATGGTGAAGTGAGTTAAGTCGGTTTATTGAGCATCACTAGAACTGAATCAACACTTGTTAGGTGCACTCCTACTAGTTCATTCTAGTTGTGAAGCCATTTTGTTTTTGTAATCTTTTTGTAGGTAGTGAGCCTCCTTGTGTAAGCAATGAGCTTTTCTATCCAGACAATGGGTCCTATTCTGGGTAGTGAGCCTTATATATTCAATTTTGGAATTAATTTATATTATGAGTTAATCCTCACCGTGGTTTTTCCCTTATTGGGTTTTCCACGTAAAATTTGGTGTTCATTTTGTTGATTTTGCTTTATGTTATTTGCATTTCATGTTCATACTTAATAATAGAATTATGTGGTTGTGAAGTTGATAGGTGATGCAGGAGCATCTAATAGTGTAGGGAAATCTTGCATCACCAAAAAAAAATATTTTCTTTATTTTCTTTAGTCAAGTTTTGAGTCCCATGATGGCACTTAAGGGATATAAGATTGTTAGGTTCCAAAAATAGTGAAAAATGAGAACTTACTATTTTTAGTAAGTCAACCTAAACAAGATCATATGGACGTGAAAATTTACCCGAAGGACCAAAGTTGAAAAAAATTTCCAGTCGCGAAAGAATCACCTCAATACCCTACATGGTTTGGGAGAAATTAAAGTTTCTGTCCCAATATATTTCTCTAATGTAGCTTCAAATTCAAATATAAAACTTTAGAGGCCTTAAAATAGCTCAAAAAGTGGTTGAACCAACCTATGGTGGATTATCATGTTGTAGATCTCATCAAGAGCTTTCCAACGATATGCAATAATAGCAAATCGGATACCCCGATCAAAAGTTATGGCCTTGCGAAGTTGACCCTCTAAAAAGTGAATTCATTAAAATTTCTTCCTAGGCTAGAAATCAAATGGTGGGACTTTTGGTGCCAAAACAAAAGGGGAAATTTGAACTTTCTAGAACATTCTAGAGCAGTTATGAGGGAAAATAAAAAGGGTTAAGTGGGGGTTGTAGAAGGCAGCCTTGATAGTGCAGATTGTGGCTCCAAATAGTAGATTTTCTTTTCAGAGTTGATTTTGTTGTAATGAATCAAGCCCATGAGGCTATAGTATGTAAGTTTTGAATCTGTAATTTCATTTTCTAAAAATATTTGAACGTGAGTCATTTTTCTGTCTTGCATCTTCTGTGTTGGTATTTGTTGTTGTGATTTCTATGGGTTTTGGCCAGTGTGGCCCTCATCTAGTGGTATCAGAGCAGGAGTTCCTAAGCCTATAATAGAACGCTGAACATGAGGAAATTACAATAGGACGTGTGAGTGTGGTTTGAGTTCAAGATGCCTCCAAGACTTTCCCAGTATGGTAGAGGTAGAGGCCGAGGTGGTGGAGGAAGAGGTCCACCAAGAGATGAAATTAGATCCCTTAGAAGGAAATTAGAAACCTTGCAACAAGAGGTTCGAAGAAGGGGTGTGCAAAAAGATAGAGATGACAGTGAAGATGAAATGAAAGAGGAAATGGAAGAGGAAGAGGAAGAGCATGATCCAATGGATCCTAGAGAAATAATATTGATGCGAGTGATCTCAAGCATTGGGAAGAGACCTAAAATGAAGGTTTCAACTTTTAGTGGAAATCTGAATCTTGAAGAATTGATTGATTGGATCAATGACATGGAGGAATTTTTTGAGTTTGAGGAGATTGAAGATCCTCATAGAGTGAGTTTTTCAAAGAAAAAATTGAAAGGTCACACCAGTATATGGTGGAAAGAGGTCTAGTTTGAAAGAGGAAGACAAGGGAAAGATAAAATTTCCAGATGGGACATAATGGTGTCAAAATTGAAGAAACAATTTATTCCAGTCGATTATGAATTGGAGCTTCTCAAGAATATGTAGAGCTTGAGGCAAGGGACAAGGAAGGTGAAAGAATACACAGAGGAATTTCACAAGGTCCTGATTATGACATGACATTCTGAGGTGAATAAAGAGAAAGTTGCTCGTTATATTAACAAGTTGAAGCCAAGCATACAAGAAGAATTGACACTAGTAAGAATGGCCACCATTGAGGATGCTTATCAATTTTCTCTAAATATTAAAAAATTAATGAACAAGAGGTTTGAGAACAAACAATGAGGTGGAGGTCATGGAGGAAATACCAGTGGACGATCATATGGAGGTCAAAATGGAGATTAAAAGAAGGGTGAAGGTTCTAGCCAAAACCAGAAAGGAGATAACCCCTACCATCCTCATGATCAAAATAATGGAGAACAAAGAGGAAGGGGAAGATCTGAACGAGGACAGAGAAGAGAAGGATTTCGTGGAACTTGTTTCCAGTGTGGAGAAGAAGGACATAGAGCCTATGAGTGTCCTCAACATCAAGGAAGGAAAAATAGAAGACTTGATGTTAATGCACGAGTTGCACATGTTGATGAAGACATTGAGTCTTCACATTCTGAGGATGTAGAAAGAGGAGAGGTTCTTGTTATTAGAAGAGCCTTGCTTAATTAGGAGGAGCCAACTCAAAGGAAGAATTTGTTTTTCTCTAGATGTAAGTGTGAAGGTAAAGTGTGCAATGTTATTATTGATGGAGGTAGTACTAATAACCTTGTTTCAAAAGAAATGGTTAGTAAGTTGCAGTTGGAAAGAAGGCATCTAAACCCATATTGGATTTCTTGGTTGCAAAAGGACCATAAAGCCTTGGTAAATGAACAATGTATGGTAAAGTTCAAGATTGGAAATTACCATGATGAGGTATTGTGTGATATTATGCCTATGGATGTTTGTCATATGTTGTTAGGAAAACTATGGTTGTTTGATTGACGAGCAGTACATGATGGGCATGCCAACACCTATTCTTTGAGAAAGGATGGAGTTCATCATAAGTTGAAGCCCTTGAAAGAGGCAGAGGAAAAGGTATGTTGTAATGCAATAATTTTTTTGGTTGATGGGAGAAAGTTTCTAGAAGGTATGAAGCATGAGCATATGTGTTTTGCATTCATCCCTAGAGTTGATAAAGAAGATACTACTAAGGTACCTATAGAGGTTTCAGATTTGTTGAATTAGTTTCAAGCTATTATTTATAATAACGTAACTAAAGGTTTTCCTACCATAAGAAAGATTAGTCATTAGATGGACCTGATTCATGGAGCCAGTTTTCCAAATAAGGCAGCTCATTGTATGACTCCAAAAGAGAGTGAAAGAGTTGTTGCAAAAAGGATTGATTTGAGAGAGTTTGAGTCCATGTGCAGTACCTACAATACTAGAACTAAAGAAGGATGGGGAATGGCGGATGTGCATATATTCCAGAGCCATCAACAAGGTCACCATCAAGTATAGATTTCCCTTACCGAGAATGGATGAAATTATGGATTGTTTGAGTGGAGATGAGTACTTCACGAAGATAGATTTGAAGAACGGATATCACCAAATCCAAATTAGAGAAGGAGATGAATTGAAGACAGCCTTTAAAACCAAGGAGGGCTTGTATGAGTGGTTAGTCATGCCTTTTGGGCTAACCAATGCACCAAGCACATTTATGTGGCTTATGAATGAGGTATTGAAAGAATTTTTGGGAATAAATGTTATTATTTATTGGGATGATATTTTTATTTTCAGTATGACATTGGAGGAGCACTTCATGCATATCCAAAGAGTTTTTGAGAAGCTAAAGGAGGAGAAGTTGTTGATTAATTTAAAGAATTTTAGTTTTGTGAAGAGAGAGTTGGTGTATCTAGGATTTTTTGTCTTAGCAGAGGGTCTTAAAATGGATCCAAAGAAGGCGAGAGCTATCATTGAATGACCTATCCCAAGGAGTGTTACAGAGGTAAGATCATTTCATGGTCTAGAAATTTTTTACAAAAAAATTATTACGAATTTCAGTAGTATTTGTGCACCTCTAACTAAAGCGATAAGAGGGGATAGAAAATAGTTTAAGTGGACCATAGGAGTAGCCAAAATTTTTGATATGTTGAAGAAGAAAGTTATAAAGCAACCTGTTTTGGCCCTTCCATATTTCAATAATATCTTTCAGGTAGATTGTGATGCTAGTGGCACTTCCATAAGAGTTGTTTTGAGTCAAGAAGGTAAGCCTATTGCCTGTTTTACTGAGAAGTTGAATGATACAAAGAAGAAATATTATGTTTATGATCAAGATTTTTATGCTATAGTTCAGGGTTTGAAGAAATGGAGACACTATTTGTTTCCAAAAGAATTTATTTTATACACTGATCACCAGGCTTTGCAGTATCTCAATAGTCAAGGAAAGTTGAATCAAAGGCACTTAAAATGGGTTGATTTTTTGTAGAGTTATACTTTTGTTTTGAAGCATAAGAGTGGAAGGTCAAACAAAGTTGCAAATGCCTTAAGTAGAATGAAAAAATTGTTGATAGAGATGAATATAGAGGTTGTTGGGTTAAATGAACTCAAGAGTTTGTATCCAAAAGATCCAGACTTTGCAAAAGCTTGGAAGGATTTTTTGAAACCTATTACATTGGATAGGATGGGATGGTTGGATTTCTTAATCCAATATGGGATGTTGTTTAGAGGAAGCCAACTATGCATTCCAAGGAGTTCTATGAGAGAGAATCTAATCAAGGAGAAGCATAGTGGAGGATTGAATGGACATTTTGGTTGAGATAAGACCATTGCTCTTGTCAATGAGAATTATTATTGGCCACAGTTACAATAATATGTGAAGAAGTTTGTACAAAGTTGCAGAGTATGTCATATGGTGAAAGGAACAAGTCAAAATATTAGATTGTATCAGTCGTTACCTATACCTGAGAGGCCATGGGAGGATATTAGCATGGATTTTATTCTTGGCTTTCCAAGGACACATAGAGGGCATGATTCCATATTTGTGGTGGTGGATAGATTTTTAAAGATGGCACATTTCATTCCCTGTCATAAGACCAGTGACATTGTTCATGTTGCAGAGTTTCTTTTTAGAGAGGTGGTGAGGCTACATGGTCTACCAAAGAGTATAGTCTTAGACAAAGATACCAAATTTGTTTATTTCTGGAAGACATTATGGAAGAAGCTAAAGAAATATTTGAAGTTTAGTTCTGCACACCTTCCACAGGCTGATGGACAAACAAAGGTGGTGAATAGGAGTTTGGGAAACCTGATAAGATGCTTAATTGGAGATAAGCCCAAGGGATGGGATTTGATTATACTACAGGAAAAAATTTCTTACAACAATTTTGTCAATAGAAGCATTGGTAAATCATCATTCTAGATTGTGTATGGGAGTAGTCCAAGGACTGCTTTTAAACTAAGGAAGATGGACAAGGGGGAAAAGAGTAGTGTTGAGGCTGAATATTTTTTTGAGCACCTGAAGAATTTGCACGAAGAGGTGAAGAAACATAGGAATAATATGAACTTATAATATAAGGCTCAAGAAGATTATAAAAGGAGGTACAAGGAGTTCCAAGTAGGAGGTGAAGTCATAGTTCATTTGTGAAAGGAAAGGTTTCCAGTTGGTACATACAACAAATTAAAAATGAAGAAGTTTGGACCATGCACGATCTTGAAGAAGCATGATTCAAGAAATGCTTATGAGGTAGAGTTGCCTACTGGAATAAATATTTCTCTTGTGTTCAACATTGCTGATTTGATAGAGTATCATGAAGGTGATATAGAGGAGGGGAAGATAAGTGAACCATTGAAAATTCGAGCACCTACTTCAGAGAAGGAAGAGATAGAAGAAATCATGGATAGTCATGTGGGTAGAAGCACAAGAAATAGGCAATATGCAGAGTACTTGGTGAAATGGAAATGAAAGCCTCCTGAAGATTCATCATGGTTATCTGAGGCTAAGGTTAACTATCTTGGTTTCCCTCTAACTCCTGAGAAGTGACAGGGTCACTTTTCAAATTACCCTGGGTGTCTGATGTAGGAGCATCCAGTGGTGTAGGGAAATATTGCATCACCTAAAAATTATTTTCTTTATTTTCTTCAGTTGTTTTGAGTCTCATGATGGCACTTAAGGGGTATAAGATTGTCAGGTGGCAAAAATAGCGAAAAACAAGAACTTACTATTTTTAGTAAGTTGACCTAAATGGGCTCATATGGATGTGAAATTTTACCCCAAGGAGTAGAGATGAAAAAAAAATTTGGCTGCGAAAGAATCACCTCAATTACCTATATGGTTTGGGAGAAATTAAAGTTTATGTCTTGAGAAATTTCTCCAATGCAGCTTCAAATTCAAATATAAAACTTTAGAGGCTCCGAAATAGCTTAAAAAGTGGTCGAACTGACCTATGGTGGATTAAAGTGTTGTAGAGCTCGTCAAGAGCTTTCCAATGATATGCAATAATAGCAAATCAGATACCTAGATCAAAAGTTATGGCTCTGAGAAGTTGACCCTCTAAAGTGAATTTCATTAAAAATTCTTCCTAGGCCAGAAATCAAATGGTGGGACTTTTGGTGCTAAAACAAAAGGGGAAATTTGAACTTTCTAGAACATTCTAGGCTAGTTATTAGGGAAAAAAAAAGGTGTTAAGTGGGGGTTGTAGAAGGCGGCCCTAATAGTGTAGATTGTGGCTCCGAATAGTAGATTTTCTTTTCAGAGTTGATTTTGTTGTAATGAATCAAGCCTATGAGGCTGTAGCATGCAAGTTTTGAATCTGTAATTTTATTTTCTGAAAATAATTTCAAGTGAGGCATTTTTCTGTCTTGCATCCTTTGTGTTGGTATCAATTGTTGTGATTTATGTGGGTTTTGGGTGGTGTGGCCCTCATCAATAAGTGTTTGAAGTTTTAATTTGAATTTGGTGACAACCGATTCACCCCCCCTCTCAGTTGTCTTGAGCCTTTAAACATGTACCTCATTGTGGTAGAAAAATTAAATCTCAATCCCATGCTATAGATAAAGATTCAAAGGGAAAAGACAAGGTTTAATGGACAACCAACTATAATAGAGAGCAAGGGAAATGATATACGAAAGGTTCAAATACTTTATTGGATAGTGCTTATAAAAATTCTATAGGGGAAATCATCTATGAAACTATTGAAGACAAAGTGTTCAAGACATATAGGTCAAAATGAGAGGTTTAATTCCTAGAGATTATTTGGCCTTGACTCGACCTCTTTAGGTTGGGTTCATTAACCTTCAAAACTCCAAAAAAGTGTGAAGCATCCTTCCATGGGCCATTACTTTGGAGGAAGCCTAGAATTTGATGAGATAGACCTAGTAACAAGTCAAAGGAAGACACCAAATAGAATCCAAAGATAGGAGATTGCAGGTACAAGATTGTATAGGTATTGTGAAGATAATGAGAGTGACAGTCTATAGGAGACTTTAAAGATAGTGATAATTAGATTGCAAGGGAGTCTGTCAATTTTAAAGAAGACATTGCCATTCATTAAAGGGTAGTCTTTTAATCATAAAAGGGAGAACAAGTATTGTTCAATGAAAATTCAAGGAGAGGACACTAATATTCAAAACATGAGAAAATGAACCATGCTCTACTTTAGCATATCATAAGGTCTATTCAAGCCCAAGAAATATTATGAAAAAAAGTGAGATGTAGGGAAAGATGATGCTCCATTTTCATGAATACTATGTCAATGGAGTTGAAAATTTTGTGAAACCATCTTGACAGAAAATTCTGAGGTGACTAGCTTTGTAATGGAGAATATAAGGTTCATGGAATAGTTGATAAGGTGCCAAGAACTCTATGGAAGGATTGTCATAACAAAAATATAGGGAAACCCGTAGTCATTTCAATAAGAAGAGGAGACAAATGGTATATGGCAGGAAGAAACAAAGGATAGGCCTAAGTGTAGAGATACAAGATGAGATGTCACAAAGATTTCATGCCAAAGTGATAGAAATATGGCATAAAAAAGTGCATATAGTGATTCAAAATGGTAGAGTATAGTAATAGGTAGGGCTACCACTAAAATCATATGACAGTCTAGAGGTTATTTTACCAATATAATGCACAATGCAAATATCATGAACATAAAGGTGACAACCCATGATTTTCAAAGTCTTGGTCCATGGTTTAATGTGAAGGAAATTTCAAAGTAAGCGATAGTCCTCAAGTTCATTGTAGGGATTGTCATTTCAATTATAGCCATGAAATGAAAAAGGAATGTGGAAATGTTAGGATAGTCATGGCTCTAGGATTGTGATGAAAAAGAAAGGATATCTCACAATAAGGATAGGCCTATGAAATGACATAGTAGGACTGATATGAATTTTCAAAAGGAGGGCAGAGCTATGCACAATAGAAGGGCATTCAAGACATTATGCACAACCACTGGACTCTAAATAAGAGGAGCCTCTAATGCTTAGGATAGTTAGCTATCAAGATGATAGTATTGAGTAAGATTCAAGAATAAGTTAGTAGTGATAGTGACATAGCATGTGAAAAAGATAGTACAAATTTTTAGATAAAATAATGGTATAAAGTTGCATAGAGTTAAACGTCAAAGCTTCCCCAATGGATAGTTCACCCTAAGAAGGTAGTAATTGTCCTACATAGACTTCAAATGAGTAGCCCCATGAAATGGTAGAAGAAAATGACCTTATGTGCTCTTGATAGTGAACATATTGCCCTAACATAGTTGAAAAGGACAATTATCTAAGGTGACAGTGAACATCTTGACAATAAAGAGGACAATGCATGCAAAGATGAATATACATGATAGTTGCATGTATTGAAAGGTACTTCAATGGTAAAGAATATGAAGAAAATTCATCTTGGACAAATTTTCCTATGCTAATACTTAAATGATAGGAAATAGCAACAACCCTACCTTAGAGGACAAGTCAAATATGATAGTCAATGTAAAGTGATAGTCACCTTCTATCAAGGTAGAGTCAAGTGCTTATTGAAAGGATAGTGGATAGTCAAGCCTCCATGAGTGTGTGAAAATTCAAGCCTCTATGAACATGTAAAATGATTGAAAGGAGCCCTAGGTAAATGAAATTAGTTTCATATGATAGTCACTTCATTAAGGAACATTGATTATGACAAATATGCATTGATAAAAGGTAGATAATTGATCTTGAAGACATGAAAAATGTGGAGATCTCGAAGCTTTGAAGAAAAAAAATCATGTATTTGGAAAGGATAGTGCCTCACACATAGTACAATCACTAAATTACAGTCAACAATGGACATAGGCATGTTTGTTCACTCATATTCTAAGTTTGGTGAGCAAGGAATATTGTGAATATACTCCAAAGATAGTCACATTAGGGGTTTGGTGGACACATAAGGGTAGAGTTCCAGGAGAGGTGGAGTAAAGATTCATGTCAATGAGGAGTTTGAGAAGTGAAGGATAGTGGAAAGGGTAGTGAGAGCCTAATTTTCTCGAAAGAATGTATGAAAGATAGATGATAAGATACAAGTTAGAATGACAAAATATAGTGAAAAATGATTGAAATATAATAGGTATATGGGTAAAGGATGAAAATTTGAAGGTAGGGACAGTTGTGTGCTAATGTCAAGTGGCTAAAAAAATACCCTTAAAGGATTCTCATGTCCTTGAAGAGGTTTTGAATACCTCAATAATATCTCACATGCCCTATCTTCATGCAAAGGGAAGTTTTGGCATTTAAGAAAGAGGTTAAACAATTTAGGGCCATTTATGAGAAGTCAAGGGCATTATGAGAGCATCTAGGAGGGAATTTTGGAGTTGTTAAAGTAAAGTGGATGACAAGGACAAAAGGTGGAGTATTTCAAGGGTGGTTTGAGAGTATGTAGGGGAAGTTCAAACACCTTTCAAGCTTCTAGGAGCCTCATCATCAGCTAGAGCATATTTTGAGGAGCTTCAAGAGACCAAGTCAAAAAGGAAACTTCTTGGGTGTTCAAAATATGTTGGTCTAATTTTCAGCTTGATAAATTAATCAAAAATAGTTCCTATATCCTCTCCTATGCTTTGGATGAGATATAGGACCCTTAGTATTTAACTTGCAATCAATTCTTTCTAGTTTTTTAGCTATGCAAGCAAAAAACAACATTGTAACTCACTTTTTCTTAGTCACCACAACTGAGAACACTTTTGTAATACTCTTTCAAGAAAGATGACACATATTTTATACTTGTACTTATTGTAAGACTATCTTTCTTCAATAAAATTCAGTATTTTTTCCTTCTTAACAATTATCTCATTGTGTGCAAATGGATGATTTCTATGCATTTCTATGTTTTATATTTAAATCCTCAAATGCATTGTCACATTTTCAACACCTTTAGGTAGAAATGTATGTTTCATGTGGGTCATAGGTTATGTTACTGAAGTTTAAATATCTTTATTTGAGAAAAGAACTTGATTTTCCTTTTAAAGTTTGTAAAATTTTCAACTTTCCTATGAAATATTTATGTATGAACATGTTAAACACTTGAGCTATGTTAACACAAACTAAAAATTTGAGAGTATGTGTCAAAACCATAGTGCAAGTCATTCTAGTTGATGTATCACCTTTTTATTCATTTCATGTCATATTTCTATGCCTTTCCATGAGTAGCAGTAGTATCTTATGTTAGTATAAGTGATAGAACCAAAGGGAACTAGCCCTCTCAGGAGGTTCTTTTCTATTTTAGGTGACCCATAGCCTAGAAAAGATCCAATGTTTCACTAGTAGGATAAGTTTTGCAACTTAGTAGGGGTGCACTTCTAGATGATAATAGTAATCACAACTAGTGGTGAGCCTAGGTCTTATAACTCTTTCACTCAAGGTATTACATCTACTTTAATCCATGCTGGATTTCATTCCTAATCCTACATTTCCTATTTCTTCATTGTAACCTAACATCTATGTAGAGATGGTGAATGTTGTTTCCCATTTCCTTGACGATAAACTGAAACAATTGGATAAATACCTAGAAGGACTTCAAAAAAATTAAGCATTGAACCTTTGGCTGGAGAAATGGTCCTTTCTCATAATTGTAGGAAAATGGTAAACTATTCACAAGGTATAGAAATATTACGTATCCTAGCTCATATAGTAATGTTGATATCTCTAAAACACCTATTTGAACTCAATTTTTGACTAACACTCAAAACCAATTAGGATGAAAATTTTCCTTTCCTACAACAGTTTTTATTCCCACCTTTACACCTCTAGTCAAAGTATCAACAACACAATATAGCAATGGTTTTAACTCAAGCTTAGGAATTTCTAGAGGACATCGTTATAATTTTGTCCCTTCACTTATATGATTTTCCATGTTCATCACCCTCCTAAATGTGCACCAACCATCCATTCTAGTTCACCATTCTCAACGCATTCCAAAACATTTCATGTAATGATCTTTGTGAGAAATCAAATTTTACAAAACATGACATAATTACAACAAAAAACATAAAACTCAAACTAAAATCAAACCAATGGTAAACCTCCAATATATCTCACTTATATCCAATTGTCATTCACTATATTAAAGACACCTATACCATAAAACATTGAAATACATCACTTTAAAACACACAATGGTAAAGGATATCCTAATAACCATGTGTCATCTTTTGCCGCCTTGTTTAGTGACTTCATTTTTTAATATGCACTCCTAGTGAAATTCTTTCCTAGATCATTGAAAGATATGGCCTTGGATTGGTTTTGTTCATTTTCAAACAACTTAATTACCTCCTTTATGCAACTTGTTAGTGAGTTCCTACAACACTTTCAAGTGAACATTGGTCCTCAAGTTATGTTAATGGATTTAGTTCATTGCCAACAATGACCTTGATGCAAGGGCATCTACCAAAAAACCGTACATATAGGGAACTTATGTCCCAAACACAATTGGAGAAGATCAAATTGAACAAGAATCTTTGATTCACTAATATTTTCATCAAAATATCATACAATTCCCTTGATTCTTCAATTATACAAAGCCACAAACCAGATCACAACTTGGATCTAGATATTTATTAGACTTAAACACAGACTCATCTTCATCAAATTGACTGAAATAAAAAAATCTTGATCAAAACCTTTGAAAACAATCCATTCATTCATCATGCTCAATTTACTCTTTATTGCATCTATTTCCAACCAAGGCAATAAGACAACCAACCATGCATTCCTGCTACCAGCCATTTACATAAATTCTAAGGCACTACAATAATCATATTTTTTAGTGGAACAAACCATTACACATTCACAAATCTCTAATCCAACAAATTTCACAACTCTATAGTCAAGACTCCTTCTTTGCATATTGGACTCGCTTTGCCATAACACCAATACAATCAAATTATTCCCTCTAAACTTTATCCAAACATAGAGGCCTCTTTAACATGTTTAAGACTAAATCAAACCATTTTCCATCACTCTCAATGTTGTTTGTACAGAATCAACTCTCATTACAGTCAGTTCACATATTTCTTAGTAGTAAGGCAACATACCCTAAACAGGTGTATCAGTCTAATCATCTTGAATCTTCATGAACTTAATACTATTTTGTGAACCCATTTAGCCACACAATCACAAAATTCAATATCAGGTATTCTTACTTTGCAAAATAATAACAACAATATTGACTATCCCACTGAACCGAGCCCCAAATAGGCTAAATTTCCAAATGAAGTAGTCTTAAACAATCTCCAAATCAACAAATAACTTTAAACAATCTTTTAATAGGTCTCAAAACCAAAGAATCATCAACTTTTGGGTACTGAATAACTCAATAAACCATTAAACCACAAAACCCTTAGTTATAGGCTTTTCAACACAAAATGAATGAGGGTTTATTGGAAATGTATATTGAAAATTTCAAAATTACTTGCCACCTCTTCAAACATGTTTGTTTATGTCTTCCCAAGCTTATTTTACCAACACCAAGCTTGTATACATGTTGGATCTCCATTATTATACTTGAAACCATCAACTTCAAGGGAAAAAAAAAAAAATTGTTACGAGCACCATCAAAATATATAATCTTCACTCCCATGTTCCTATGCACACACAAATTACTTACAGCATGCTAAGAACTCCCTAAACATTCCATCCCACCAATATTCTAAACCTACATTGGTGGGATGGTGAAATTCAATGTTTATAAGACCCTCAAACCCTTGATTGGGTTTTTAGGAAAATCACAAAATTTGGCTTCTAAAAATGATGGAAATTCTTCAAAACACCTCTATATGATTGTTAACACCCTGCACAAAGTAAACAAACAAATATATAGCCCGTACAAGGTCTGGTTTCAAGAGTAAATCACTGTAAAAATAGGAACAAGGAACTTTATTTATTAATATGACTCAAGAATACCAAAATATGATCTCTTGGTCACCTCACAAAGGCTTTTATAGATGTTTCCCATTCAATAATTGACTTTTTAACTTCCTCCATTGACCTATCCCTTCAAATTTCCCAAAAAGACTCTTCAACTTCTTTTTTTTTTTTTCATTTTACATATTTGGAAACTTTGCAATTTTGTGCAACAAAACAACTTTATTTGCAATTTGACTTAACCAACCCTCTAGTGACCTATTTGAAACTTCAAATACACCATTAATGGCCTCGTATGACCTTTTACAATGTTTACAATGGAAAATTGAAATTTTGCAAATTATTTTCCTTTTGAATGTATTTTTAGGACAAGGTGCTCCTACACCATACAATAAACGAACAAAACCTATCCAAGTCCCTTGGAAACTTATTGTAGCAACTTTTCCTATACCTGCAAAAAAAATTCAAGGGTATGTGCAGGATAATCATGGAAAAAACAGGCCCTTAAGTGGCAATAAAAATTAAAAAAAATCAGAGTTAGGAAATTTGGCGTAAAATTTTGAATAAGTTATCTATATTATTTCAAAAATATCTAAGAATAGAATCTGTGGAAAATTGAATTTAGTTTCTAAACTACTAGGTTTATTTTTCTAAAAAAAAAAAATCTATTTGGTGAAAAATTGAAATTTCAATAGAGTAGTACTTAAATTTCAGGGAAAAAATAAGAAGTGTTTGTCTAACCACCCTAACCATAATAAAATGATAATATTTTTTTATAAGATTTTAGATATAAGTAGATGACTCATGTCCGGATGTGATGCTGAGAAGCTCCTTTACAAACTCTTTTCGTTTCATCAACTTTGGGTAAAAAAAGGTCCTCAGCCACATGAGTGAAGTCTAGAAAAGCAAGGTAAGTTGTTAAACATGTTTTTTGTGTTGACTTCTTAGGATTGGTAGGTCTGAACCAAATTCCAAAGCAAGCTCGAGGCTAATCCCTAGGCATTAAATTTTTTGTCAGAAATATCGGATATCTGATTCAAAATTGGATATCTGATATGTTTTAGATAGAGTTTAAAAAATGTTATACAATATATAATATATGATTTTAAAAATGCAATAATGCTTATAATTTAATATTTAATATATAATATAGTTTATAATGTAATATATAATATACAATTTATGATAATCTCTTACCAAATTATGTATTTAATATATAATATATTATACTATTATGTATAATATTTAAATATTATTTAAATATTTTAGTTAATGTATAAATATTTAAATATATATATATTACTAATATATAAAATATATAAATATTATCTCTTTCCGTCTCTCTCTCCCAAGCCTCACTCAATCACTCTTATCTCTCTCCCCTCTACCCTCTATCTCTCTCTGACTCCCTCCCTCTCTTTCATTGACTCCCTCTATCTCTCTCCCCTCTACCCTTAACCCTAAACCCTAAACCCTTAACCCTGCAACCCTCTACTCTCTCTCTCAAGTCTCTCTGCTACCCCCCTCTCCCTCTCTTAGGTCTCTCTCTCTCACTCCTCCCTCTATATCTCTCCCCCACCCTTAACCCCTAAACCCTAAACCCCTTAGCTTTTAAACCTAAACCTTATTCCCTCTACCCAAGCTACCATTAACCATAAACACTCTATCTCTCTCAAATCCTCCCTCCCCCCTCTCCCTCTGTCAGGTCTCTCTCTCAGATTCACTCCCTTTATCTCTTTCCCCTAGATTCTCTTAACCCTTAAACCTTAAGCCCTTAAACCCTCTACCCTTTACCTTTAACCCTCTACCCTCTCTCTCCCTCCTACTAGCCCTCTCCCTCTCTCAAGT